>CAEGAG010144954.1:0-67995 GCA_903067065.1 Brachyrhaphis terrabensis
AGGTGTGCCCTGTCAGGTTTTTCTACAATCTAATCTACAATTTTCATAGTCATGAAAATAAAGAAAACCATTTGAATGACAAGGTGTGTCCAAACTTTTGGTCTGTACTGTATATATATATATATCCCCACCACATGCCCATTGACTGCTGGAGATAAGCACCAGCCCCCCTCGTGACCCTGCAGTGTTTGTATTGTGTTTTAGTCTTGTCTTGATGAAATTTATGTTTAGTAACTGACCCAAACAAATTATTCACAATGTAGCAGAGTCTGTTTGGTGACTGGGAAGTTAGGGGCTGATGCTTGGACGAAGGTTAAAGGTACAATAATGTCAAATAAACATTGTTGCTTTAAAATGCTTTGAGAAGAAAAAGAAGCAAAATGTAAAAAAAAAAAAAAAAAAAAAAAATAGAACTTTGAATAAGGTTAATTTTGGTTATTATCAAATGTTATTTAACAGACTTTATTAAAAGCTAAAATCATTAACTGTAAGCCAATTCTTGTGAAGAAAGAGAAAACTAACAGATTCTTAAACTTGTTGTGCTGTTTTTGGACACAAAAACTTTTCCATTTTGTAAATTAATAACACATTTTCATAATAACATAAACACATCCTTTTCAACATGGCCCAGTTTTTGTTAACATTTAAAATAGTTCACGTGGAATTAAGTTGAGCTTAGCAACATCTGGCCTTAAGCCAGCATTGTCCGAGACATAATTCTGCAGCTACATTTTTAAGTTCATGAAATGACAGAAAACGACATGAAAAAGACAGTGCACAGCATACTTACAGTGGCCATTGCCAAAGTGAAGTCTTTTCTCATCAGGATGTTTGGATTTGCTGCGGCAACAAAACCTGCCAATTCAGAGAGAAAAATCCAAACTAGAGCCACAATTTCCAGTAAGACTTCACCCAATGGCTCAGCCTGGAGGCTGGTGAGAGCTTTGTGTGTGTGAGAAATCAGCTCTTATAAGCCTAGTGAGGATAAGTAAGTCTTGTAATGTGCCATGGATTTACAGTGTGGTCTGTCTGAGGACTCCTGTCAGCCAACTTGAGCCACACATCTGCTTGCAACCACCACACACACAATATAAGGATTGCTCAAGCGCAGATGTCTTGAATATAAATTTGTATTGTGTAATGCATAAGGTAAATAAATTGTTTTAAAAACACTTATTCAATTAGTAATCATTTCCAACTGAAAGCAGAGAGTAAACAAACTGATGTGATTGAAGGAAACTACAATTTAAAATCAAGATGACTGATTGGGGACAGACCTTCCAATCAGGACGTAGAGCAGCACGGTGAGCAGTATGATGGCCACCGCACAGGAAATGGCAATTAAGACAACCTGGCTGTTCTCACTGGATATTGAGAAGGCTGCTGAAACAGAATCAAGCACGTGTTTAGGAACATCAAAACACATATATCATCTGGAAAAAAAGTAACTTAAATAGTGCATTGTGGAAGAGTTTTTCATATTTTGTTGCATCACAAACATAAACATCGATGTATTCTTATTTGGAATTTTTGTTACAGACCAACACCAGTTAACAGTTATGCAGTGAAAGAAAATTATATTTGGATTTAATTTTTTTACAAATGAATTCAAAAGTTTACTATTCCTTTTTATCTAATTTCCATTAGTCATTTTTGTGTAACTACCTTGAATACAGTGGTTCAAGGATCACACATCTAGAAACTGAAATTGTTGCCCATTCTATGCAAAACAACTCAATCTGCCATATCTTTTGTTATTATTTTTTTTTACATTTGGGTAGAAATATTTCCACAGATTTTCAGTAATGTCTACTGACAACAACTGAGCCGGCAAACACATCAGTGTGATTTGATCTAAACCTCATTCCAGTTCCAGAAGCACGCTCAGTATTATTTTCTTGTTGGAAGGTGAACCTCTGCCAAAGTTTTAAGTCTTTTCCAGCTTCTAGCAAGTTTGTCTTGTTTTTCTGAAACTGCCCTACATTTAATTCTGTCTGTATTCCCTGACTTACAGATGCCTAAAGCGTGATGCTGCATCACCATGGTTGACTGTAGAGATTGTGTGTTCAAGGCGATCTCTAGTTTTCACCTTATTTTGGGTTGAAACCAAGATACACAACCTGTTTATAGCTATTCCTTCAACAGGTTTGCTCTATCCCCTGCATGGCTTGTTTGAAAGTGCAAGCAGAGCTTCCCAGGGCTCTCCTGCAACAATGTTATCCTGTTGTCTTTCTTCTATAAAAGGCAGATTTATGGAGCACACAACCAAAAGATTTCTGTTTTACTTGTCCTGCCATGTCTTGGTAGGTTTGCAAATATTTTCTAGACTTTAAATTACATAGTGGATTGGTATTATTTTATAACCTAACCCTGGTTAATACTTTTCCACAACTTAATAAACTTCATGTTTGGCCGTATGACGTTGCTTGTTCTCTAATGTCCAATGTAAAAAATATTCAACACTTCAAATACAGTTTACAATCAAATACACAGTTGGTTTCACTGGATCTTACTTAGGTGTATCAGAGCAAATGAGGCTATATAAATGTGTCTGCCAAACTTTTCAGACTTTTATTTGTACAAAAATAAATAAATAGAAAACAACTAAGCCATTTGCTTTCACCTCAAAATTACACACTACTTTATTTGGTCTAACTTAAAATTATGTGTTGTTAGTGGTAGTGACGCAACAGAATTGAAGAAAAAGTATTCTTGCACAGCACAACAGATTTTCTGTTAGAAAAAAATCCTCCGCATGCTAAGCTTACAGTCAGGGCTGGTTTCAAACTGGAAGCTGGGGCTGCTGGCTCCATATCCAGCGGCAGTGCGAGCTCTGATCTGGAGCAGGTAAGCTGTGTTGGGCTTCAGGCCATTCAGGGTCACATTACAACCCCGAGCTCGAAGAATGGTATAGCTGGTCTCCTGTTCTTCCTGGAAGACAGTAGAAAACGGTTGGAAATTCTGTATTTGTAATAATAATGTTCTATACTCGCTTTATGTTGGTGCCATAATGGAATATAGTTCACTTAATACACAATGTTTAGTACTGTACAAACCATATGCATACCCATTTTTGAATACATGCACATGTATACCAGAAAAGGGAGGTAGAGGATTTGACAGCTTCCTTCTCAGGTTGATGAATTATCCTTTTTATATTTTATGACTTCTTTCCTACTGATCTCTAGTGATAGGACAACAGGTAGATTTACACACCAGGTCTGCATTCAATTCATTGTTTCCAGATGTGAAATGGAAGAAAGGACGGTGGAAAAAAAAGAGAACAGAGCAAAGGTTGGATGAGAAAAAGAGGATATACAACATATCCGTGTGTATATTTTACTGAGTTTTCTTAAGGACAAGACAAGACTCAATTTTTATGTTAGAAAAAGAAAATCACTTTAGACTGAAACTATTTACTACAACAACGAAAACCAAAAGTTTGGAATGCCCCAAAGGTTCAAATTCTTTAACGTTCTTTATGTCTAAGATTATGTTGTCAGTCCATGGCCAACACAAAATTGCAAACACACTATTGTTGACTCAGTTCTAAGCAATGAAACACGGTTTTACAGATAAAAAACAGCACAAGCCTGACTTTAACCCTAATAAAACTCTGTTGCAGATGACTTCATCATCAATTCCAAAACTGAGTTATGTTTGGAAATGTTGACAAACTCGTAAAAGTCAGTCGAGACCAGAACATGTCGAAGACTCTTTTTATTGACCCAATTTAATCCCAGATGTTTATTTGAACAGGCAGCCATCATAGGTTCTTCAAGACACACAGACATGAACACACGAGCCTGTGTAGTCAGTGTCCAGAGGAAGCTTCACGCTTCTTCATGGGGAAGAGCTTTAATGGTACGCAAAGCTTTTCAAACATGTACGTGTCTGAGGAGGAAACTGATACACCAGACCTGCGCTGGAATGACTTTTCATCACGACTATAAATCTTAGGCAGCCTGTCACAGGGCAGTGATTGAGACAACATGTGATCCCCTGAAAATAAAACACAGGTGTGATGAAACAACAAGAGAGGGCGGGAGACTATTTGCATCACACAATATAGACGTTTCACTAAAATCCTGTTACGTTTTAACAAGGCCCCTGTGTTCAGCTTTGCCTTGATAGTCCAAACAAAGCTGCAGCTAATTACAACTCTTATGTGTGCACATGCAGTCATGGATGCACAACAGAATTCTTGTAAATACAAGACATTCCTGTTGAAACAGGCATTCCTTTTGTTAAAGGAGTCTTAAGACTAAATAAACAGCTTCAACTCAATTGGTTTTTAAGCTATCTCTCAGCTTTTTTAGATTAGAATGATAAAAAGTGCAGAAGCAGTCAGCAAAGTCTACCCCCACAAATTATGTTTTCACAAAGTGCCCTTGTGAATGTCTTAGTAGCTGCAGAGCGCCCCTTTTCGCCAGTGGAAGTGACTGACAGATCATATAGATCATACAGGTCTACTGAAGATGAAACACATCTTTTCTTCTGGGAAGCTTTCTGGTTGGGAATTCCCAAGAATATCACCAAAGCTGTGTAGATCTTGCTATGTATGGGATAGGAAATGAACAACACGAGGGCTCTAACATATAGGACATTTGAGCTGGTAGTTCCATAACTGTGTGACATAGAAGTAAGATATGTAGGGTTGGAAGTTATTTTAGAAATTAAAACATGTCACAGAGTGATGCTTGGCCAGAAGGATACTGCTTTAAAGTTTGATGCCATAAATTCCTGATTAAGTGTCTACAGACCAGGAATGCAAATGCGTTAAATAGATCATCTTTTAAAAAAATCCCTACAAAATGTTTCATTTATGTCCTTTTCTGTGCCAGGTGTTCCATTAATCAATCACTTTAATGAGCATTTTGTAAATTTTTCTCATGAACTATTGCTACTTATTTAACTTTTCCACATTTTATCAAGTTAGTACCACAATTTTTAATGCAATGTACTGGGATTTAGAAGTCATTAACATTGCAACATCGTGAAATGGAAAGGTAATGATAAACGGTTTACAAATTTGAATTCAAATGAAGATCTGAAAATTATGGTATCTGTATTAGTCCTGCTTTGTGTTGGTTTATCACATGAAATATGTGGTTATAATGTTAAGATATTTTGGATTACACTACTTATTGTCTATGCATATTATCTTATGTTTATTTTTTTTTCTAAAGAGCATATACACAAGTAAAACTACATATTTGTGTAGATTTTAAAAAAAGAGACATTTCAACTTTTTTCACAATATAACATGAATTTAGACAAAACCTTTCATGTTTTAGGTCAGCTATAATCCAAAGAGATACAGAGCAATCATCATTGCAATATTTTTATCACAAAGGACAGCTTAGAGTGCAATAAGCACTGGCAAAAAAAGGGTAGTCCCAGCGTTATGAGTTTGCATTTTACATGCTGATGAAATATTTAGCCAGGTGGGCAGAGTCTGGCGGAAGCAGGTGCTCTTACCAGACACACATGACATTGCTCAAAAATGCTAAATGTCAAAGAGTGATGGAAGCACAGAAAAAATAGAGAGGAAATAGGCACATATCGCACCTGATAACATCACAATATTTACCAATATTATCACATCACAAAATTATCTAATATCCTGCTACCTTAAGTAAATCATTTAGAGAAGCCCAGATGATGATGTTCTGGCTTTGCAAGCTTCAGATAGGTTAGTTGAAAACATGTGATTTAAATGGGGGCATGTCTCTGGATAAACTTTAACCTTCAAATCTTCATCATGAGACATCACAATACAATCAAAAGAAATCACACAAATAATATGCTTCATTCTTGTGCACAATTTCCTGATTTATACAGGTGCCATATTCATATGTTTACCAATACTACACAAGTTGAAGTATCCATTTTAGCGCTCAGAAAGGAGATGGATTCTTTGTGTTGGTGGAAAGGAGTACATTAACCTTAGAAAATCTATAAAATACTATGTGCAGATGCTGACTGACACTGGAAAGAGAGTGTCATTATCTACAGTGAAATATGTCCTGAACTGACGTGGCATAAAAGGCCATTTATATTGTAAGAAGCTATTACTCCAGGAGCAACATGGAAAGCCAGCTCACAGTTTGCACATGCTCTGAGAGACAAAGACTTTAATTTATGGAGATAAGTCCTGTGGTCTGATGAAACTAAAAATGAAGAGTTTGGCCATAATAACCATAATTATATTTAGAGGGAACAAGAGGGATGCTTTAAAGTCTGATAACACCATTACATCTGTAAAGTCTGATGGGGGCAGCATCATATTATTTGAGTGTTTTGCTGCAGGAGGAACGGGACTTTTGACTTTCCCAAACTACATGGTGACACTGGAACAGAACATTATGAGGAAATGTTAAAGCAACATCTCAAGACAGCCAGGAAGATGCAATTTGGACGCAAGCATGTATTCCGATTAAACAATGATACTGATCACAATGTATTTGTGGTGCAAGGACAACAAAGGCAACGTTTTAGAGAGACAGTCAAAAAGTCCTGATCTCAATCTCAAATAATGTTTGAGAGTAACTTTAGATGGTATGAGAGAAAATAATAAACTTAACATGACTTGACACGACTCTACATGACTTCAAAAATAAAACAGTACCAACTGCAATAAGGAAGGGCAAAAATGCAAGTCAGCAATCAGAGGAAGCTTGTTGAAGGATACCTGGCATGTTTGACTCAATCACACAGTTTAAAAGGCAATTCTAGAAGAAAATGAATGTACTCTTCTGAATTTGAAGATTGTTAGAGCCAAAAAAGTGATTTTTCTTATTAAGTTTAACCTAATTTAATGTTAAATATAAGGAAACGAAAGATTTTGCCATATATTAGATGTAAACATATGATTTTCATCTCAGCATTTCTGTAAACTTCAACACTAAATTGAAGTGTGATTTTTACAAAGAAAACTTTGTGTTCAGATTTGGCCCTAATAGCTGGTATGCTCAGTGAGAATCTGCCTGCAACACAAAGGGGCCTCTCTCTTTCAGTGATCTAGGAGGAGTCTTGTTTAGTGGCTTGACTTCTGGTTTCTGGAAGGGAGACTCTTTTTGACAAGGGATTAAAACCCTTGGGTTGAATATTTATTTTTCTTGAAGGTTTTCAAATACTGGGACTCGGTGCAAAAGCGTCAAGATTCTCCATTCCATCTATCGTCTGAGCTCCATAACAGTTCTGTTTTTAATTATCAAGCGATTGCCATGGCAGCGCGTATGCTAGAATTTTAGCAATCCCAGTTTACAATTAGACATGCAAAGAGATTTGACCCTTTGTAATTAACTTTTTCTTGTTTTAACATCTAAGAAAAATATATCAAAGAAGAGAAAAGAGTTCAGGAAGCAAATAACTTCTGTCAGCTTACTAATCAAGACATAAAGGGCCACCATTGGCATTCAAGCAATATGATCTGAGTTACACTGATGCTCACACATACACATGCATTAATACGCAGAGAATAGGCCAGACTGATTAAACTTGCATCCACGGCTAATTACACCATCAAATGTCAACCTAGCACAGCATTGGCGCTGAAAGCCAGTGTAATTCGTTCTGCACTAATTTCCCTCACAGAGAAATGAGGGGCCCCACAGATGCATTTACTGTCTGCCATAAAACTTGTCTCCATTAAGGAGCTAACTGCAGAGGAGAACAGCATGAGAGATTAAGGAAAAGACGGAAATGAAGGATGAAAAATAAAAATGTGTTCAATGCAAGGGGAATGAGTATAAGACATAAAAAATAAATAAATAAAGGAAGACACAAAAAAACTATACCAAATATGGTAAAAAATTGGTTGTTTTAAAGTTTGGATTAAAATGCAGGATTTCTCTTTGAGCTGAAAGCCGTTTGGCTGGGTAGTGAGACTGCTGAAGTGCGCCAAATATATTTCCAAGCTCAAATGCTGATACAAGACCTAGAAAAGTATGAGTACAGATTCAGCTTAATATTTAATTAAAAAAAGCATAGAAAAAGCACATTCCTTGACATGTGTTTTATGAATTTAGTTAAACTTTGGGGGATGGAAAATGCTGAGCATTTAACCTTTTTCAGACATTAATAATAAAAATCACTATATTAAAAAAATTGAAACACTGACCCAACAATTTTCCTAAGGACAGAGCTTAAAATACTTCCATTAAATAAAGCTAGTACTGTTCAAGAATAACTTCCTGCTCTAATTGTGCTGTGTCTGCAGTGTTGTCTGCTTCACTTTCATCCACTTCCTCAGTGAGTCACTCTTCTTGTCAAAAAGATTACACTCGGGAAGCTCTCTGTCGTTTTAATTATATTATGTCATTGCATCCTGTTAAAGACTGTTGTGTACCAATGGATGGACAAAGACATAGTTGCCTTTTGATCAGTATCTCATCTCTGTAAGCTGGAATCAAGTGGTGGTCTTTGATATGGTTGATATTCACTCTGAGGACAGAACACCTTTTTATCAGCATAAACACTAAAAAAAGAAGAAAAAAAAACAAACAAAAAAAACACATAACAATTGTATCTCAATTTTTTACTGAGTCAAAGTCAAGGCACACCATAGTCCCTGAAAAAAGGGTCCAACTTGAAAAAAATTAGCTAATTTGTTACAATTAATCAAAGTCAATCAAACCTAAATAAAGTAAGTCTGACAAATGTAATTCGATTAGATGTAACAAATAAACTCCATTTCTCATAGTTGGAGCGTCATTCTCTTTTTCTAGTGATGTTATGAGTATTTACTGTGTGCATATGGTCATGCGATGTGTCTGGGGTATGATCAAGTCTCATGGTGCTTCATGACTATGTTATTGTTACTTGAAAAATCTTGATTTCTAAGCATAATTTTTAAAGCAATGTACACAACAACAACACATACAGGCTCAAAACTGGTCAACACACTATTTCTTCTTGCAGCTAATTGGTCGGCATCATTTCATGGGAAACGCCATATAGGAGTGTTTTCATACCTAAGGTGTTCAGGGTCTTTAAACAAACTATAGTTAGCTTCCCTCTTTGGTGCAGTTCATTTATATAGACGTGACCACAGCAATAACACTAGGGTATGGAGAAAAACAACCATACCAAGATCGTTTGGATGAGGTGATCTCAGTTCGGTTCCAAAGTTTAGAGAAGTTCGTTTGTGGTGTGAATGGGATCTGACCTCAGTCAAACAGAGCTTCCAGGTGTACACTGAAAACTTGAGTCAACTCATGAACAACAGTGGAATGTCTTTTTCTTAAAGCATACTAGTATGTGCTATATGCATTTAATTGCTTCCGTCAGTTCTGAGTAAGAAAAATTATTTAACATATTTCTGAAAATGAAATCTAACTCAAAAGAGGGTCTATAGATCACTCTTCCTTCTTTGAAGACACATGGACTAAAGGTTTATGTTATTATGACCCTTTAACTATTTTCTCCACCAACCTTTTCGTAGTATTTAATCTCATAGTCCAGGATGATGCCGTTGGGTCTGTCTGGTTCCTGCCAGGACAATGAGACACTGTTTCGAGATGTCTTCTCCTTTCGGATCACTGTTACTGGAGAGGGAGCTGGGCCAAAGACATAGACAGACACAAGGTGTAGGAGGGAGAGAGAAGGTTCTGTTAATGTAAGGTTCAATGGAAGTTCAGGCCTTGGTGCTGAATACTGGAAACTGTCTGTAGCTCCTATTAGCCTAATTCAGTTTGCTGAATTGTAAGGGTGAAACATGGACAGAATCAAGACAGACAGACAGACAGACAGACAGATAGATATATAGATTAAAGTTATTATAGTTTGAAAACAAAGAATATAACCCATATCTCTACCTACAGTTTTTTCCTAGTACCCTTACCAGTACCCTTTTTTTATATTAATATTCTTTCAACTGAGGGAGCTTCAATAATATTTGATAAAATGAACAAGGCTTTAAAGACTCAAATCTACTTCCAAACATTTCAGAAAAACAAAAAACAAATAAATAATACACCAAAAATGCCAAAGATCCAGCAACTAACTAACTAAATGGCTAGTTGCTAGATCTTTGGCATTCATTGTATTATAAAGTATAGTAAAAAATATTCACAGTCTCATAGACCAAACTTTAGCCCAAATGTCATAATTTGTCTGTCAGATTTTACCGCAGTTTCTATTCTTCCAACACATTTTTGGAGGGTCTGTAATACTTTTCTGTGGAAACATTGGGAACCTTTTACTTCCTTGTCTCCCTCCACTGTCCTCGTCTCTTTTGGTTTGTTGAGCTCTTCTCCTTGCCAATTTTCCTTGCCAATCCTTCACCCATGCATCGCCTTGCCTCAGGGAGTTCACATGGTCCCAATCTAGTGATTCTACACATCTCTCCCTTTATCAAGCATTGCTTTCCTCCCTCATTCTGCTACTCTATTTCTATCTCTCCCTCTTTTGCTTTCTTTCTCCCTCTCCCTCTGTATTCTCACTCCCTCTCTTATTTCCCTTTTTACTGCTCTCTAATTGCCAGGCAGCTTCGGGCCCAACTCAGCATCTGAGGCATCGACTTTTAATTTTATTAGACCACAGGAAAAAACATGTTTGTCTTTGAAATGTTCAAGCCTCTCTTGATTATGATTATATGGCCACAGAATGCGTCTGAGTGTGCATATGTATGCTTGTGTGTATTTCTGTGGGAAGTTATTTTTTCTCCTGTAATGAATCCAGATGGGTAGAATCTGTTTCTATACCCCCATGCGCCTCCTTCCCTCCTCTCCCTTTGGCTCCGACAGCGGGGTGAGGCTGTGCTTTTTATTGGCTCTGTGGTTTATGGTGGTAATGATTTACTGAGTCTGGGTCGCTTGGAGGCAGCTTCAAGTTCCTCTCCTCCTTGTTTTTTTTTTTTTCCACACCCCTCGTCTATCTCTCTCTCAATGTCTATCGCCAAGCACTTAAATTCCTGTCACTCTCTTTTTCTGTCTAAGGCAAAACTGTAAAAGTGACACAGCATGCATATAACGGCTTTCAAACTGACAATTGGTGTAATTCACCTTAGGAAATAACATACAACAATCAGGGGCAGTGGATAATGATTGTTTATTGTGGGTACTGTGACTTTTAAAAGTGATGTTACCATTTTAACTTTTACATATTTTCTCATAATGATACTGTAGAAAAGTAGGCAGTGCAGGGTATGTACCTCATACATGTGAAATTAAATTAACTTTCTTTTTGCAAATAAACATGTGAAAAGTGGGATGGTCATCTTTGTTTGGCCTCTGTTTACTGTGGTAATCCTATAAGACATACTGTGCATGTGTAACCAAATGAGTAACTAGAGTTCATGTGTGCAATTTATATCTCAGTATTTAAAAATTGCTGTTATTTAAAAGCCTCAGAGGAAAAAATAAGTAAACAGCTTTTTTAAGATCAAAGAACATACAAGACAGGTCAGTGTTCGGTTATGCAATGATATCCCAAACGTTCAACTGTACAATGCATCATCTGAAGAAAGAAGTGCAGCACATCTGCAAACCTATCAAGACATGGCCATCTACCTAAACTGACTTGCTGGGTGAGGAGCATCAATCAGAAAAGAGCTCAGAAGGCTCCAGAGGGACTTCTGAAAACTACAGCTCAGGTAAGAGAATATGTCTGAGGATCTTCACTACATAAATGTGATCTTCGAGGGTGAGTGACAAGCAGAAAGACGATGTTGAGGGAAAGCTTTAGGAAGTGTCATGGACACAAACAAGTAAGAAAGGTGCTTTGGCAACATGAGATTAAAATTCAAAGTTTTTGTTCATGCTGCAACAATCTATGTGTTAAGAAAGGCTAATGCTAAACATTGCTCCAAACACCCCAGAACTACATAGAAACACGCTAGTGGAAATGTCATGTTGTTGAAATGTTATTCAACTCAATGAACATGAAAGCTTGTCATGTTTTTTGGAGTGATGAATGGAGACAAATACATGGCAATACTGGAATACCTGATAGTATACCTGATGGTATTTTCCAATAAATTTAAAATTGTGGTCACAAAGTGAAAAAACTTTGAAGGAATTTGACTTGTGAAGGTATTTTAAGTGTTTAAAGTTATCAATACAAAAACTGTGACACAAACAGCCATGTTACATCAATATAGTAGTTAAAATGAGTTTTCAACATCAGTCCAAATATAATGCTCCCATGCTTCCTTGTAACAACCCTGCGTGGCAAAGTTCAACTGCAGTTACATCTCACCAACTCTGTTCATGTGTGGATCACAGTTACTGTGTTGTTAGCATACTTATGACTGCAAGTGGAGGGCAATGGAGGAGAGAGGAGGAGAGCTATCTGACAGCACCTTGACAGGCCAGCCAGGACACACCGCTCCTTCCCAGGGAAACACTTAATCCAGCTTTTAACAGCTTTGGCATCTATAGTTGTGTGTGTGTGCGCGTGCTCACGAATGCGTGTGTATTTGAGAAAAACTAGCAGACGGATGAGGCTGGTGCCCTGACATACCTAATCCTTGTAAACTCTCAGGGTTGATGGAAGGTGTGCAGCTGCAGTCTGAGATATTTGTTAGAGAGCAAGAAGTCTGTGTGTGTCTGTTTTGAACCGTGAGCACAATGTTAAGGTGCGTGCTTTGTGTTTTTATGTATGTGCTGCCATGTAATTTAACTCTGTGTTTGCTAAGTACTGATAAAGGAGCTGATCGCTCAAACATTGGGTTGGTGTTTAAAATTCCTAGCACATGCAGGCCTCTTAGTAGTGATAAGCCTTCTTCAAATCTAATATATATTCACATTGAGGAAAATACCCTGACTAACAACACGGATTATGAAGCTTGCTAAAGAAGGTTTTAAAGCTTTACTAAATGACCTCATCATTCTCAGTTGCATTGTTTTTTTTGATACTTGATTTTTAAACCCAGCTGATCTTTATCCTCGTACCAATAAATAGTTTATTATTTCTTTGAACTCATCTGCACTAACACAACTACACACTGTAAATAGACACTCTTTTTTTTTCTATGACACAAAAGAACAGCTAATGGAAGACATGTTGTAAATCCACTTGCAGCCAAAAACAATGAATCTAAACTTTTACTCAATGTCAGCTACTAGGAATATAGTTTGTTATTGTTTTTATATGAAAATGATGGGAGGGGCAACAGAAGTTGGCTTTTACATTTTGTTATCAGGTAATTTAAAAAGAAAAATTGCAGGCATTTCCTAAATTGCAATGAAGAGCTCCAAGGGCCTTCAGTGTATCGAGCTTTAAGAGGACCCAAATATAAAAACAGAAAAATAATTTAAGTTTCAAGTTCCAATCAACCAATGTAATTACCACAGTTTATCTGTGGTAGAATAGTGTAAAACCAAATTGATTCTGTGTTTTAAAGACATTTTGAACAAGGAAAAAATGCCAGTCAGAAACTCATGAGATGATGAATGCAGAATATTCTGTATTCTGTTCTGAATACTTTCAGTCTCAAAATAAATCACAGCAGAAATTCTGATAAATGTTCTGATCAGCCCATGGGTGTTTTCATGATCTGCAATCAAGCTGTTCTGCAGATGGTTCACACACATTGAAAAAGAAACTAAAGACTGAAACAAAAGCACCACAAAAATAGTATTAAGCTTCAATGTAACCTTCCTTGTACATACAGTTTTATAGCAAAGATCTTGCCTTTTTCCAATAATTTTTTATTGTGATGAGTTTGATGTCTGTGCATACTCAATCACCTGATGATTGTTTCACAAAGAATTCCTTTGTGAGAGAAATGTATTTAACATGTCTCAAAAATAAAATAGCTGTGCAAAGGGACAGTTAGAAAGAAAAATTACTTCAAACAAGGGAGGAACTTCACCAAGAAGGACCAGGGATGTGGGAGAAGAAACTATCAAACTTCTGGCAGCACATTTAAAGACTGTCTGTACAGAAAGAGGGAAGAGGAAGTAAAAAGGAAATACAATGTAGCGAACTAGAGCTAGATCTTTATGCATTCCTTGCTCGAGTCAAGGATTTCTGAGGTTTGGCACTAGATTTATTTCATCCGTGGAATTTCACAACAATGGTTCTCTTTTCCTCCTTGTTCTTCAAAGAATGTGGATAGAGAAAGATGTTTGTATAAAAAGATTGATGGGAGATTTAGGTCGTCATCCTTATGGTATTGGAGTTTTTAAAGAGAAAAGACAGTTCTTTAGAAAAAAAGGAGGTTATATGATGCCAGTCGTTAAACAAGAGAATTGCAGTTGGGAATAGGCTTGTAAATGTCCGGATCTGATGGCTTGAGTACATATGTTTGGAGCGTATCAAATGTAGGTTGTTATTATATGATAAGAATCATAGGATATACAGTGAAATGTTCTTCAGTTCGTATATGATGTCCTGCAGCTGTTAAACATTCCTTTGTTTTTTTCTAGAATCTTGTTTTGTTTTACCTTAGAGGATTAAGATCAGATCCACAAAAATGTGTCAGATATCACTTCTAGATTTCCTTATGAAGCAATCAGCTGAGTGAGAAATCCTAATCTATAAAATTAGGGAGTTAAGATGTCAGTCTAGCCATCTTCTGATGTTTACATCCAGCAGCATAATCCATTATGTCCCAAAGTTCAGATCATCTCAATTTGGTTTTTTGAACATGACAATGAGTTCTCTGTATTCCTCTTCCTTCCATGGTCTCAAAGATTTCACTTCACTCGATCAATTTGCAATGTGGTGGAAGAGAAAATCTTAATATGTATTTGTAGCTGTCAAATATCTAGCAACTGCTTGATGCTTTCATGTCAACATGGACCAAATTAAACACATTGTTAATTATGTGCCACAAAGAATGAAGACATTTCTTTTTCAAAACTTATGCAGTTCTAATGGCAAAGGGAATCCAATGAGGTACTAGCAAAGTGTCCTTAATACAGTGACTGGTGAGTGGTTTAAAGAAATTAGTCAGGCTTTTATTTGTCTAACTTTCTAAATCATTCTTACCTGCTTGATTGGTGGTAATGGTGACAGCAGCATATTGTCTCATTTTGGGTGCCAGTGATGATACGCCATTCTGTGCTTCAATCTCGAAGGTGTAATTAGTATGAGCCAACAGGTCAGCCACTGTCACGGTGGTGTTGTGGAGACCAGTCGCTCTTGGCAGAAAGCGGACGTTGCTTCGACAAGGCTCACAATTCAGAGTACCACTGATGCTCCCATTGGCAGCAGCACCCCGGCAGCGTTTGCAGAGGACATTAAAAGTGATATCCCTACGTCCTCCTGTGTCCTCCGGCCAGCTCCAGTCCAGGATAACTGAGGTCTCATTGATGGAGGAGATCACATTCCGGGGAGCAGAAGGAGGTCCTGGCGGGAGGATAAAGGAAGAGGTTGAGGTAAGGTGGAGGTGTCAATTCGATTTACAGAAGGGAAGAGAGTTTGGGGTAAAAAAAAAATTATATTACAGCAGCATGAGGGGAGTGAAATTGTTTAGTATACACCAGCAATCTAACTATATAAAATAATGCTTCACTAGCAATTTTATTTAAACAATGGTAATTAGATTTATGCCAAATGCTTTGGCAACACAAGCGATGACAATGTTTTGTTTATATTTGCATGTCTTGTCATTATTATTCTCTTTTAGGGTTTTGCTTTAAGACACATTATGTCTCTCTAATAAAAGGATTAATATGTGTACAATTAGTATATAGTCATCTCAAGATCCACCTATGAAAGCCTTACGAATATAGTTTGTATTCATACTTCAGCTGGAAGTATGAATACAACAGAAAATAACTCATATCTTCCTTCAGTTCAACCTATGCGCAATCTGGAGTTGTTAGCCCTATTCAGTGAACAGTGAACACAGCTTATTATCTCTCTGTGCAAGATGCCTGAAGGTGGCACTGTGTTTATTGTCATGGAGAGTGAACTTGGATTTGAATTTGATTGTTCATTTCAGCTGGTTGATAAAATCCTTTTGCCATGTCAGCGGGAGCAGTGGTGGGAAGCAATCCTCAAAGAAGCTGAGCCTCCAAGCGCCTTACAATAAATTACTCAATCGCTGCAAACCTGATGTGAAAGGTATTGAAGCCTTGGAAGGAGGTCAGTGTGGTCAGTTCTATTTAAAATTCCCTAGAGACCCATCCACAGCGGTTCACATCTGCTACCAGGTACTTTCACACAAGACCAAGGACTAGACAGGACCCAGACTTTAGGCTTTAAATTTACGCGTTAAGTCTCGATTTGAATTAGCAGACATTTTAAAAAGATTTTTGGAATGCAACCGCCATGCTTCAGATGTGGCAAAACACATCTTTGAACAGTAAATCAAATATGTAGTTTGTCTCAGAAACATTATGCATTAAATAAACGAACAAAAGTGTTTCACATTTTGTCTTTTGTCTTAATACTGGTCAGTGTATTATTTCAGTTTGTGCCAGTTTTCTTCTCTGAAACTACGAGAAAGGAAGGGTATGCAACAGCATCTGTCAGAAAAAAAAACAGTCATTCTTGAATCAAATTTTGACTGACATATAAAAGTACAATGCGCTATTACAAACAGATTTCCAGATCCTCAGAACAAAATCTGTGAACAATGCACAGAAGACAAAACAAGACTGACATATAACTCAGATAAATAATGTCCAGGCAAGGGAAGAAAAGAGAAGGAAATTAAATGTTTGGATTCTGACTTAAGATAAAGTCCTTTGTTTAAACGGTTTAAATAAATTCTCCAGCTAAATTCGGTTTCAGATTTTTTTTGACAGATTACTTAAAGAAAACTTATAAAAGTTTAAAGTGAGTCTTTTTAGTATTTGCAAGTCTAAAAACAATAATTTGTGGTGCAGGTGTTACAGGAAGTCCAACATAAACAAAAAAAATATAAAGGCAGATTCCAAACATGGAAATAAGCAAACACTATTAAAAAGGGGCCAAAAAAGTCAGAGCACAATATTAGTTTGACACAAACATGCATATTTAAAGTAATGCAAAAACAAATTAATGTGGGTAACAAAGCTGCTAAGACTGACATGCCTAATATGTTTGATATTAAATAATGAAGAATGGTACACTTTAGTATTTCTCCTCAACTGTCTGCGCTAACAGTTTAATTTTCCCTCTGCCCCTGATTTTTTTTTTCCAAGAATGTAAATTAAATTTTCCAAGTCAACTTGAAACAACCTCTAGAAGGCTGCTAACAGTAAATTTCCTCTCCTGAGATAATCATGATCATTATCTCTTAACAACTCATCAATTCATTTTCATCTCTTGCGTTGCTCCAACTGTCCCAGTGAGGTGAAATTTGCGTAGTTGACAAGATGATGTTGAGATAATCACAACAGGGACCTTGCGTGACTGTCTTTCTAATTAAGATTCTGTCTCTGACTGTAGGCTCTGATTTATACTTTGTACTGTTCTCCGCACAGCCCATTTTGTAACGGATGCATACATAATCTACCATCAGGGAATGGGGTGATTTATAGTTTTGAAGTGAAAGCACTTTGGAATGCCTGCAGGAGGCACCTGCATCTGAAAGCCAACCTCAGAAATTTCTATATTAATTTCTCACTTAACTTGAAAATACTTGGATATTCTATGATATCACAAATTCACAAATTTGCAAGAAAAAACTCTGATTTTTCATGATGAAAGACAGAGATTTATAAACAAAATACTGCTAATAATTAAAAAAAAACGAAAGTCAGAAATTTGTAAGAAAGGAAATCATACATTATGGTTTTTAGAAATAGATCATTTCTAAATTGTGTTACAGCTGGGTTGGTTTTCTGTATCATCACATATCCCAGATACATACTTGATGAAGCCATGTTGCATCTCGGTCCAAGACATTCTGGATCCTGTTCGAGGTGTTCATGGCAAATGTTGTGCTGATACAGGAAAAGACTCAAAATGGACCACTCACATGTAGAAGATATCCTGATGTGCATGTCATAATTTTACCAATTCAATGTTACAGGACATTCGGGATTATTCGTCACAAATGTCTTACTTTCTAATTTCAATAAACTTCTAAGTTTTAGTTGAAATTTAAAATTTTTCAATGTCAGAGAATTCATTTTAATTAACTTTTAATATGATAAATGCATGCTTTCATCATGGAAAACAGTTTTTTTTTTTTTCACATTTATGACTTTGTGACACAGAATACCAAAGTTTTGTACTGTAATTATGTGAAATTAATCTAGAAATTTCTGAGGTTTTTTTTAGGTAGAAGTGTACATTTGTGTGGCCACATTATTTCTGCTTTTATTTATATTGGCCCTTATACTCCCACTTCCATTATTGTCTTGAAATACATCCACAGCTGGGCCTCCAATTAACTCAAATGTTGTAATTTACCTCCAAGAAGTTTGCAAACCCATAACATAATCATCTGCGTTTCCCAAAATGTTTAAAGGAATAAAAATCTTAGTGTACGTGAAACTCTGAATTTGAAGGAGGTAACACAAAAATTAATGTAAAACATTTTTATATCTTGTACTTCTAGAGTAAAAAGTGGCTCGTTCTGGAAACTCCACACATATGGATGTGTTTTATATTAACCAAAGATGTTTATGCTAAGAGTCTGAACACACACTTACGTGTACATGCCATGGAGGCAGGATCTCCTTCAGCCCGAAAATAATTTTTCTCACAGCCACAGTGCAGTGACCCCTCATGGTGGGAGAAGCTATGAGGCGGACACTTTGAACACTCCATGTTGCCGTGGGTAGATTTGTAGAAGCCAGCCCTGCACACTGGAAACAAAAGAACACAGACAGATACGTGAGCATCATGCTGAACCAGCACATCGACAGCTATATAATAGCCTGATTCTTCTTCGGGGCAACTACAACAATACCAAGTGCAAAATGAAAGATGGGGAGTGTTTAATGCAGTTTGTCTGTCACACACGCACGCACACACATAAACAAAGTGTGGGAAAAATACTGAATGTACTGTAAATCTGCAGTTATTGTACCAGGAACCTGCTGAATCCTTGTAAAACAATATTTTTTCGAAACATCTTTGTCTCTGTAGCTCTCAGAAGGCACAACATGAATAATGCAAATTGTCCCCTTAGATGAAAAGGATGTTCTCTTTAAATATCTGTGGTATTAAATTTGCACTCAGCAGCTCTTTTAACTCCTACTCAACAAAAATATGTTGCAATCCGCCCAACTGGGGTGACACTTCACCAACCTATATTGAATTTGGAATTATATGGGTGACGGTAGGAGGGAGAAATCAAGGGGAAGGGGAAAAAAGAAATTGGATGTTTTATTTTTTCCCCCCTGTAAATTCTTTTCCAGCTTGGTTTCACTTCTTGTTCTCTGCTTCTTTCTTCTTCTCAAAAGATTTAAATCCCTATTATTCTATGTCGTCCCGCTCTGAGATGAAGAACATTTGAACCAACAGAATTCTTCTTACTGACATACCTAAGCTGATCCGTTATATGTTAGCCGCAAGATCACTATGCCTCTAAAAACTAAAAGCAGGCACTCACTCCTTTATAATAAAACCATGTTAAATCACTTAATGATTTAATAAAATTGAAGTGATTCAATCACAAGTTCTTAACAGTGATGTATGTTGACAAACAAGCATGTTTTCTTTCTGTCTTTCTCACAAACACACATACTCGTGTACCTGCAAACAATATTAAATAAATGGCTAACAGCAAAAGCAGCAAGCCAGCAGAATGTGTGGGCTCAGCAGAACAGGCCTGACAGATCCCAGTGGTAGACAGCGCAGTTCTGCAAAAGCCAACACTGCTGATATTACTCCCATATCCATCACTGACACTGCCACGCCAAGGTCCCCGCGCTGCACTAAACACTCAACAACGCATACATGTGCACGACTGCGTGGCAGCAGGTATGCTCCACTGTGCGCAGGGGAACAGGAGGAGGAGTGGAGTTTAAATAGTTCTGTGCGCTCCAGCAACAACAAAGCTCCCTGACAAATGCAGGACAGACCACCGTGATTGGAAAAAACAGTGTGAAATTAAAAATGACAGCCAGCATTCCTGGCCAATCAGGTAGTAGAAACTGTAGTAGATGCTGGGTTGTGGACGTAATGTTCCTGGGATATGAAAAATACATCAGAAGAAGAGGGGAAAATGGATAAGTTCAATGTAACAAATGTTCAGAAACAAAATCTGACTTAATATGTCCAGCCCAAGCATTTCATCGCTGCATATTACTAATCAAAATTGCCAAAGCTACTTTAATGAACCATAAACCACAGGATTTAGCTTCAACTAAACTTAATGTATCACTACGATGTGAGGTAAATCTGTGTTACCATGAAATAGGAGGTCGTGGGTGGAGAAAGAGCAGAACACTGAGAGGGAATAGCGTAGCTGTCCAGACTTTTTATTCAACCTTTGTGTTAACAGAACAGAACCCGTATCGGGCCCTCCTAAAAAACCAACGAAGAAGAAAGAAACAGCTCCTCTTAAAGGCACAGCACAATTCCTTAGCTATGGATCAACTTTAGTAAGTAACCCATCTTGTTTGTTACCACATTAATTGAAAAGGAAAAATAAATCATCTTACATTATCAACTAATTTCAACTTTTTTATATAAAAAAAAATGGTAAGCCACTCAAATGGAAACATTAAGATTTAGATATGATGATAAAAAAAATATAATTCGGATTTGTGTTTTAAACTTTAAAATGTTTTACTTTCAAACATGGTAATGGCCTAAATAAATGTGCATTTTTCCACTTAAGCTGTTTGGACTTCAGCCATCTGGTTTTAGCTCTGAAGCCAAACTTACTGACTCCAATCTAAGTGGAAACATCTAAAACAGGAATGTTAGCATATGGGAAGACATCACAGCTAGGAATATGAGGCTGTTGTCTGCTAAATTGTTACACTTTTGGAGAATATTAATGTGTTTGGCTAAAAATACCTAAAATGTATCTATACACCAGATTATTGCTTTTTCTCAATGCTAAACATTGGGAATAGAGGGCTGTCCTTTTCTCCCATAAATAGTTCTTAGAAGTGTTATTTGTTCCAAGAACACCTCCTCTCCTAACACTTCAAACATGCCAAACTCACACATAGTTTGCACTTTTCAGCTGTTATTTTTGTACTCCTGTTTTTCTTTTGGAAAAATAATAAAACTGAAATGAAAACAAGAGTTTCCTTTTTTTTTCTTTGTGAACAGCGCCTAGTAGAAATGTTCACACTACCAGTTATTTTGTTACATTACAAAACCAGGCTTTTATGTGACAGGCCAACACAAAGTCATCCATAGTCATGAAGTAGATGGGAAATATATGGTTTTGAAATTTTACTTAAAAGAAAATGGAAAAGTTTGGCACGAATTTTTACTCTGATATTTTAATTAAATCCAATGCCGTTACGATTCATCCATCTATTACATAACGTCCACATTTGTGGTCAATCAGGAGGAGCTGCGGAGATCCACAACTCTGGTTACCAGACAACAATTAGTTGTGCATTCCACAAATTTAGCCTTTATGGAAGGTCCATCTATTGTTTTGTGAAGCTGGTAGAGTGATAGAAAAAGAAAATCTACCAAGTATTGACAAAGGGGAACTGGATAATAATAATAATAATAATAATAATAATCAGTATGCTTTTAGGGTCTCATTTGTAAAATCGGAAACTAATATTTTAGTGCAAACCTGAACTTGAAAATCACCATTTATCCATGTGCCGTCTGATCTTAAAGAGCTTAAGCTATCTGACATAATTTAGCAATGAAAAGTATTCACCACCCTGAAGATTTTATCTTTTTTATTGAAAACTGATTTATACAAAAAATGATATATAACATGAAACATGTAGTTTCATAAATATTTGCCCCTTGTAAAGCGACTTACCTAATTTAACTAAGCTCCAGTCAATCAGTGCTACTGATGCCACAATGAGTTGAATGGACTTCACCTGAGTGTAGATTTCAAGTGATTTTAGCATAAAGTCACCTGTGTCTGGTAGCTCCATTCACTAGTTAATCAGAATTCCTGGCTTCCGTTACAGCATAGAGACAAAAGAACACACCAAGCAAATCAAAGAAAAGGTTATTGAAAAGTATAGGCTAGGGGATGGATACAAAAAAATCTCTAGGGCACTGAGCATGAAGTGAACGCCCATGCGTAAATCTAGCAAGATCAGGACATCCTCACAGACTGATTGACTGTGCAAGAAGGTCACTTAGAAGAAGGCTTATCTTTAGTCAAATTGATTACTGCAAGAGTGTCTTCTCAGATCTGCCAAAATAGGCAATCAGGCAGCTGCAGCTGATCCAGAATGCTGCTGCATTTACATTTGAGGTAATGGAAATTAAAATAGCATAAAGCATAGCAGGAAAAAGATATTGTTTGAGCATTCAGATTACTTATAAAGTTGATAACCAAAGCTGGTGTTTTTTGTGACATTATTATGGTATATATGGATTTTTGTTACCACAGACCTGAAACTCTTTTTACAACTGTTGGAAATGGATATTATGGCTCGATTTAAAACAGCCAGGTTTGTCAGAGTAAAAAGACTCTGACTTATGCTGATGGTAAAATCAGATTTTGCTTGCATAAGGTTTACTCTTCACCTTGTGGAAAATCAAGATGCTTTGCCGTAACATAGCAGTGTGGGGGAATCTGAGCTGCGAGTATGATACCATTTGCAGAGTTTTTGTTTTGTGTGGCCCTCGTCATCATTAAGTGTGACAATTTAGAATTTGTTTCTTTTTTCTTTTAGTCAAACCATTTCATCCAAACAGTCACAATATGGGAACTAGTCTTTTATGCAAAACTATTTTCAGTCTTAATGTCATGAACAAACAGGAAAATAAAAGAAAGCGAAAGTCCAAATTACACGTGTGGACTGTCTCACTGCCACTGTACGTCCAGGAAGCCTATAACAAAGTGATCCGTTACCAACTGTACAATATAACATGTAACATGATCGTTTCACTTAAATGTGTGATGTACAAACATATCTGAACACATGATATGGTGGTTGTAATATAACTGGGGCTGCAATTTGCTCAATCAATGACTGGGGACATAGAACACCCTATCAATAATTAACATTGCTGCTGGGTGCTTTAGTGGTAACATGAGGTCTCGCTTTTCAAGACATATAAGTGATGACCTAATCTAAAGCATGATATACTAAGTACATTGTGTGTCTAAGTTGCTATTCTTTCAACAAGTTTGATCATAAGTTTATTTATATTCAGCATCTGCATGAATCTCAAATTAAAAGTCTTTAGAATTTCAACCATTTTGAGGGTGACTGGCATACAACGATTTTAAAAGCAACAACATTAAGTGTTTGAATATATTTTGTATTTGGTCTAATTTATGTACATAGTTTTTGTAGCCATCAACGGGCTTCTGAAATAATCCTGGCTGGATATTTAATCATTTATCACATAAGAAACAGTAAAGCCCATGTTAATTGGTTATTTTCCTGATTCGGACTTGGATTTCTGCATAGTCTTTAAATTTTTAATAGGGTTGAAGTAGGGACCTTTCCAGAAGGAAGCCTGCTTTATGTATTATAAAACCTGTTTTGATGTGTTTGGGATAATTATGCTTAGCTGAAAACTGAACTGAACCCATGTTTCAATCATCTAAATGTTGATATGAGGAAAAGTTGATGAATTTGGAGATAGTCCTCCATCTTTATTATGTTGTCCACCCTGTATGATCCACCACTTACTGCGAAAAAAGACTGTCAAGAAAATCCTGTTGGTAGCTTGTGTATAATGTATGCATCTACATATTCAATTAATTAGATTATGTGTTCCAATGAGTATTTGTTGAAAATAATATAATCTCACATTTCTATAAAAAAAAAAGGGTTTTCTATTGTAACTGGAATTAAACAGTAATGCCAGCTGAAAGGGGAAAAAATCATAACATCACAACTAACAAAAATAAAAGCTGTGAGTAATTAATCTACATATACTTCACTTAGTGAATTGAGCTGCTGGAATAAATTAACTTGTCCGCAACGTTATTTGGTGAATGGCTGTGTGTACACATCACCAAGGTATGCATATTTTTTATCCGGCATGAATTAGAGAAAATCAGATATAATTGAAACTAGTGTTCCAAATGCTTGCTTGTGAAAATCACCAAAGTTGTAGGTGGACACATTAAAATTTACCATGTTTTTCTGGACAAAAATAATAATAATAAAAAATACATGAATGCTTGCAATGCTGTTCAAACATCAGGATTGCTATTTGAACAGCAATGCTGCAAAAAAAAGGCAAACTTTTTTTTTCATTATTTAACCCATCTGCTTTTCTGCACTTTTTGCTAAGCCACTCAGCAGCCAATCATTTTGACCATCTCAGTGCATTTGTGTTCTGATTGGGTCAAGCATGACCGAGTCAAAGGAAGTTAACATAAATGTTATAATTTGCCAGCCAAATGGAAAAATCTTGCAGGCTACATATGACCCAGCGACCACCAGATGACAATCACTGAATCACAATCTAAATAGAAAACTATATAAAAAATTTTTTTAGCATAACCAGAAATAAGAGTCATATCAGCCCATTAATTCTCACGTGACTCTTGTCCATATGACCTCATCACTTGTTGACCGACTGATGTTGCAAAAACACATCTCCTCCGTTCCTGATCTTGTTCATATCTGCTTGAGTCACAGAGTCAGGCTTGGTCCTGATTTTCTTTAAATGCAAGACGGTTTAGTCTCATAAAAAAACTGTGCTAGAGTAAGACTAATTTCCTGCTTCCATTCCTCCCCCTGCCTGTTTTCTCTTTCAACATAGCAAGCTTGCGATTACTTTTTCACTTTCCTTCTCCGCCCCTTCTATTTCACTCCGTACCCAACTCCTCCTTATCCTGCTATCCCATTTCCACTTCTTTTCTGTTTGACTCCCCCTTCTCTTTATGTTGCTCCGTCCTTCTTTTCCTAATTGAAATCACTCTCTTTGAAATGGAAAATCTTTGTGCTTTGACAACTCGGTCTTTTGGCTGGCAGTTTTATCCGGAGCCACTTGTAATGGTGCTGGAAACATGGCAACAGTAAACATCACACCCCCTGCAATGAAACCTCTGTTGGGGGCCGCCAGTAATATGTTAAAGAAATCTAAAAATACACATAATTGTATGGTTTCTGTTTATCTTATAATATTTATGCTATCACAATCTCTCTCTCATATATAATTTGAGCAAATTAACAAAGTTAATTTGTTCAAAAATTAAACAAGAACTTATAATATCTACACACGAGGCAAAGGTATCATTGAAGTTAAATATTGTCACACTGAGATACTGGCAAGTGATTCATGATGACAGGACTCTACACACAAAGTGACACCAACATCCATTAAGCTAAATTACAATCAATTTGGTGAAGCTAATGTGTCGACAACCCAATAAAATAATTTTTGATTTGTCAGAAGTATAAATGAAATCAATAATCAGAATAGCTGGATTGTGTCTTGGGGCAAATACCCATGTTTCCATCTGAGTTAAGTTCGATTATGATGTCATTTTCCATGACAATCAAGCTGGAAACCCAGTAAACCCGTGTGCCAGTATTAACTAAAGCAGACCAGTGCGCTCATGCCTGCCACTCACAGGAGAAAAGTTAGCCTCAAGTACCCTCCAAGTCTTAAATTCATCTACTGGAGAAAACATTCAAATGTCCAAACTCAATCCTCAAGTTTCTTTTGATGAATGTTATGACAGCCAGTGAAGCAAATTGTAAAATAGTGATACAAAATAGTGCCTTGGCATTGTATGGTAAAAGAAATCCCACTTTTGAGAATCTTATAATGGAAAGTGTTAAAAACAATATTTTATTTTGCTTCATAATCAATCCAATCCATTTTTGCTTCCCAAGAGCAAAACCTTTTTTTTATATAAGTCTTTTAAATTTTGCTTCAGTTTGTATTTATGGAGATAAAAAACTTATTGCACACTCTTGAATGTCATAGCACAAATTTCAATTCATACTGACACTATAAAAATACATGCATACTCATTCACTTATAAATATTTTGACATGTTAGAACCACAAACATCAGCATATTTGACTGGATTTTCATATGAAAGAGACCAATAAAAAGTGCATTGAGAAGTGAAAGTTTTCTTACAAATAAAAACCTGAAAACTGTGGCTCATAATAGTCTCTATTCAGTCTCCATTCTTTTGATACTACTAAAAAAATCAAGTGCAACTCATTTATAAACAACTAGTATTATGAAGACTAAAAAACACAAGAAAGGTCTGCTAGAATATTATGCAGAAGCTAACAAAAAGTTAAATTCAAAAACAATATCTCAAGCTTCGAACGGGTCACAGAACATTGTTTAATCCAGCATGATGATTATGGCACAACTGGCTGTCCAACCCAGACATGACACTGTACCGAATCTGTGAAAGGCCAAGTACAACATTGACCAAAGAAGCAGTCAAGAGGCTTAATTAAACCTTGGAGGAACAGCAGAGAGCCACATCTCAAGTGGGAGAAAATCTTTTTTAGCAGAACTATTGGTCATGCATTCCACAAATCCTTAGAAGAGTGGCAAGAAGAGAGTCATAAAGTCATGAAATCATTTGGTGCATCCATGACACTGTGATGGAACTTGGAGGTGGCAGCATTATGCTCTGGGGGTACTTTTCTCAGTAGACATAGTCAATTTTAACACAAAAAGTAAAGTCTTACACATAGGTTGAACAGAGTATATCAAATTTACATAAGTGTCTGGATGTTGCATTCTTTCTAGCAACATGACTTCTCAAGTTGCATTCTTAGCAGAAATATAAATACATTATAAAGTTGGCTTGATTAAGTGAGTATTAGAAGTCTTAAATGCCCAGCATGGTGGGCATGCTAAGCTTCTGTGAAAACCCTCTGACTGCAGCATACATCATGATGTTTTGACAAAAATAGCTGTGGTTTATAACAGTATAGTAAACGCAGTCATCATGGTAAAGAGGAACAACATTAATGAGTTCACAAGATCAAAAGAAGGAGGAAATAATGATTGACAAGCTGATTTTTTTTTCTGTAAATTTTATCAGAAGTCAGTAAAAAGATCTGTATGCTGGATGTTCTTCCGCTGCATCGAACCAGAACTGAGCTGGGGAAGTTTGATGTTTTGGTCCAAAAGTTGCAGTAGATGGATTGAGAGAAGTACATCGTCTACTTTCGGGTGACTGACACCCGTTTTAATGACCTCGTTTGTTAGATTAGCACATTCATCCAACACCAACACAGCATGCTTGTCTCTGTACCGGAGAGGTTGGCAGCCACACTTCGTTTGTTAGCTTCTGGGAGCTGACAAACTGCTGAAGCTGCTCGTTAAAATTTAGGAAAATAAATGCTGAGCGCTGTCCTGCATAAATAAACATCCATAAAATTCTGGCCAATCCCATAATAGTTTCACATTCAGAGGGAGGCAAAGCGTGTGCCAGAAGTGTTGTGATAAGAAGAGGTGGACGACAAGAGGTTGAGAACAAAATTACAGGATTTCCATCAAGTAAATGTAGTAATGAGAACTAAATACAGTATGTTGGCTAAACAACGCTGGGCTCTTTAGCTAACTGCAGACTAGCTATTCATCTAATTGAGTTTGTTTATCTTAACTGGTTTAAAGAAATTCTTCTGTTCCCTAAATGCCTTGTTTGTCTTAATGTGGGCCCGCAATGCAGACCTCCATTTGCTAATTGTCACCACAGCACCATCAACTGTTTCTTTCTGCCCAGGTGGGGGAAAAAAAACTTTCCATGATTATGTGAGTAGTCTGCGTTCCTTGTGCGTCTGTGTGGGTGATCGTACACACAGACTGGCACAGTAAAGCTTAATTAAGTGGTCAGATCCACTCCTGATTTGCATAATAAAGCAGCCTGATGAGGAGCATGCTGCAGAAAGAGGAGCCTAAAAGGAGGGAGAGGGAGATGAAAAGATCTGGAGAAGAAGTGAGAATGTTGAAAGAGAAGGGAAGTAGGAAAGGAGGAAGAATTAAGTAGGGCCATCATCACTGACACTATAGAGACATGAAAGCAAGAGCCATGAGTGTTGTGGCAGTTAATATGAAAAAACAACAAGCGCAATACTGTTCACACATTTCTTCAAGAATACTGTTTAAGTGCATGTGGTCAGGCTTTCCAAATCCACTCGAACTGTTAACAAAGGGTATATTTTCAGCAAAAAATGATCATGCAAAAAATAATTTTAGATAACGGCAAATATTGACCCTCATATGAACATCTAATTTGCATATGGAGCAGCACTGGATGAAGGGGCAGACCTCCAATTTTTCTTCTTTCCTTTTTATCAAAGCTCTCATGAGCTTAAGAGGAAATTACCAGAATCAACACAGCTGATCCTTAAAAGAAAACAGACTGGCTGAAAAGATGTGCTACAGCACTTGGCGTCTCTCCAAACAAGAGAAGGACTAAACAAACTTTAAATCTGACATGTATGCATGGGGTGTTTCAAACCCAAACAGATCCTTTTGCTTCTGTCCTTTTGTGTCCATCAGCAATATGTATGTACTAAGATGACAAAGATAAAAAGAGAGAGAATGAAAGTAGGAATTCAAATGAGAATCAGGTGTTAGTACATCAGCTTTGCTACCTGCGCTGAATTAAGTATAAAGTTGTCACTACCATACAAGTTATGAAACTTTCTTCCATAAATTTGTTGTGTTCCCTGCAAAGACTGTGACAAACTGAAAACAACAACAAAAAAAAACATAACTTTTTTGTGGGATGTTTTCAGAATTGCTTTGTTTTTGCCACTCTTTCATAATGGCTAGATTGGTGGAGTGCAAAACTAATAATCTTCATGTCAGTAGATTCCCTCCGCCTGAGTTTTGTAACTCCTTCTGAGTTATTGTGGCCTGCTTCACTGCTCCTCTGATTAACTGTCTCTTGACCCGGTACATCAGTTTATGTGGAGAGCAACCTACTTATCCACTTTAATCCATCTCTCTTATAGTAGCTGTAACAGGCAAATATGTGATTAATGCTTCACTGAGATCAGGTACACTTGCTACCAAACTCAAACATGCTTGGGTAACATCGCTGCTCAAGAAATCTTCCCTCCGTCATACTCGTGGTAAACTATCGTATCTCTCTCCTTCAAATCTTCTTTCAAGTTCTTTCATACTTCCAAAGGGCACTTCAAGCAGGTTACAGAACATCATTCACCAAATAACCTCCTCTGACCCAAAATCTGGGTTTTAAAAAGGCCTGTTCCAATTCTGTTGGCTGTGACAGAACCCTTAACTTATCAGCTGCTACTTAGTCAAACATCCTTTTGTTGCTGTCATTACTGGATTGTGCAGCTTTGGATTACTAAGCATAAGAAAGATCAGTTTGTAACAAAGCCACCATGCCACCCTACTTCTGGTGTAATCTATGGTCATCTTACTCCTTGAATACCGGGATACTCTTCTAGCTTCCACCACTGAGTCCGTTTTTACGTAAACGATGGGTTGATGTGTTATGTGAAATGCATTACACTCCTTAACTGTCTGGTGGCTACATTAGTCTTCCTAATGCTGTTTTTTAACTGATGTCCTCTAGCAAACATGCAAGGCCTTGTATTTATGTTTACTTGGTCTCTAGTACTTTTTAAAAAAATTTCAATAAAACAATGAATCAACTTAAATGCAACAAAATTTCTTTATTTCCCTAATTGAATATCTTTATGAAAAAAAAAACAGTTGTGGGTCCTGCTCTTAACACAATTAACAGAGAACGGAAAGGTAAAAGCAGTAAAACAGTATGCAAATGCATGTGGGCATCTGTGTGCATGTGTAAAGCTCCTGTTGCGGACAATAAATTGGGACAAAACATGGCAAGAACTGTGCAAACCCCTTTCACAGAGAAGCACAGATCAACTCCCTGCTGTACACATTAAGGATGCAATTACTGTTTCCTAAATGCTTCACACTCCAGAGATTAGCCAGGTCACTAATATCCAGGGCATCCAGCACACGTGTCCAAATTCACTTTTTGCAAACACACACACAAGCTGGCATACATTTAATTTTATATGGAAGACATCAAAGTAAATGGGACTAAAGTATAAAGACTAGGGAAGGAAATCTGATGATTAACATTATTTCCAAATAGAGTTAAGTCCTCTGGTTTATATATCCACTGAGGGTTTTCTATGTAAAGTTACCTTGTCCTCTTTATGAATGCCTAGGATTCCTTGGGGTACAACAGCGATACCCCAGAATCCAAAAACATGCTAGGTTAATTGGAAGCTCATTACTTGATTAAATGCATCGTTATCTGTCTGTGTCTCTGATACGCAACCTGTTCAGGGTGTAACCTTGTGTCGACTACAGACCACTGGAATTTTCCACCCCAAGTTTTTCAAGTTTTAAAAACACTAATGTGGCACTGTTATGCTTTGTTTTGTGCAAATGTGATTGTTAGAGAAAACAACCTATAGAATGTTGAACATTACAAAACATCTACATCATACATATGGTTATTGATTTGCAATCGGTATATATCCCTGTTTCCATCTATGTTTAACATAATGTGATGTGATGCGACAGAAATGTGATAAATATGAAAGAAACAAGAGAACAAATAAAATAAATGCAAACTCTCAAAGAGAGATGTTGATAACAGCTCCAAAATGGGAACATGTGAACTTAGCTATATTGAAAGGATGCAAAAACGGGTCACACCTTAAAATCAGAAATGGGAAGAATTTATATGTTTTACTCGTCATAGTGAACACTAAAACTACTTTCCACTAGATTCACTTTCACCCACTTGAACGTGAATCAAATGGGTGACTTTGATTCACCCAGTTAGCAACATTACAGAGTGCGTATTTGTGTGTGCGGACATTTATTCACTGGCACAACACCCACTCTTCCCCCTGAGCCACAGTTGCCTCACAAAGGCATTACTGTGAAAATAGTAAAATATGTTGGATGTGGCAAAAAATTGTAAAAGGACAGTGTTGTTTTTTCCAGACATAAAGTGCCACTTTATAGCACAATCAACATTCAGTTGTTATAAAAATGCTATATAAAATTTGACTTAAAAGAAATTTGACTTTGTAATTTTAATGCCTTGAAACTGGGCTTCTCTCTCTTCACAAACTCCTGCTATTTCTGAAAGTTCATCTTCAGGAAGTCATCACAACTTCTCTCCTGTATCAAACCTTCAATAATGTTTTCAGCAGAAGCTCGGAAATTTAGAAACTGCAGCTCCAAGAAGGAGCTGCACCTAGAAGGCATTGCTAGGTCCACTCAGGCGTTTTGCACAGCTGAATGGTTGCCACAGGAGAATAAAGGATTTCTCAAACATGCATGAAAGAATCAAGGCAACACTCCAGGTATGTTCTTGATGGGGGAATAACAGTATTACATGATGTAAAGCTAAAAAAATATATGATTTTACATAACACTGTCCCTTTAAAAAAGACACTAAGATATTCTAAACATATTTGGACCTTTTGACAAGTCAAAACAGGAAGGATTTCATGCTGCACGCACTACATCTAAACCACATTCCATGTCATATGGTGAAAATGGAGTAAGTTGATTAACGTATTAAAGGTGACCTAAACTGGTTTGATGAGGTCATCAAATATTTTTCAATGTTTGCTTTGCTACACTACAGTTCTCTTCCCAAACCTAGCCACAGCAGGAATGTCAGTAGAAAAACAAGAAGTTCATAAACATAATTTTCATCTGAATGAAATTTATTTTAGCATTTAAGAATTCTTTCAGGTCTGTATCTGGTCACAGCTGGTACTCTCACGTTGTTCATATAGATGTCCATGAATCTGTTTAGTACAAAGATGTGTCAATCTTCGCATCTCTGCACCAACCCACTACCAGCAGCATTGTCTGTGTTGAAAACACATATTGTGTTGTGATTTTACTTAGCATTGTGAAGAAGCCACTGACCTATTAATGGACCCTGACATCTACTAGAGCAATCACATTCCTGAATTTGAATCCCAGGAAACAGCACACAATCCAAACCGACTTTAAGCCTCTTTGCCTCTGTCAGTCCTTTACACGTCTTTTATCTTTCTCTTTACACAACAGATAACCAGTTATGTACACCAGATGCCTTTTCACACAAGGACATTAGCTGCCTTCAAATTGGTGATTTAACAGGCCAGACCATTGTCCCATAAACCAACGTATGACAAAAGTATCCAAAGGCAACCAGCTCACACATGATCAGCTCATGCTGATATGAGAAAACTAATAAGGAGCCCGTTTTGATTTATATACTTTGCTAAATATTTCTTTCACATGTGCACACCTGCTTATTTGTAATAAATATGAAAAAAGTTATCCGGTGTCAGAGTAGAGATGTGAATATTATGTAGAACATTGCTAAACCAAATTCCATGCCATATGAATGTGGCATATCGCACCTTGCTCTATGCTTTTACTTTGCACAGAGCAAAGTAAAAGTGTTTGACATGGCAATGCATTCCTTCATCATATCATAAAGAATTACAATATGATGGCTCTATCTGTACTACTTTTGATATATTTTAGCATTTGTACAGAAATAAAAAATGCTTAGAAAGAAATAAAGTCTTTAGAACTTTCAAAAGCGCATTTGAAGGCAAATTTTAGAGTTCCAGGGTTTTTTATTGCGTAAATGATAAATTTTTCTGAAATATTTTTCAATGGCTCAAAGTATTACAGCCATGTTTAAAATACATTAAACTATCACAGTGTTCTTAAATATAACATCGCAACTTTTGGGGATTTATTTATCATTTCGGTTCTCATCTTAGAAGAGAACAAATGGGTCTCTGACTTGGTACTGAAGGTCAGAATGTTTTTGAGTGGCACACAACTTAGATGGCTAATTGGATTTTCTTACACGCCGCTGGGAATACAATGAGAGGCAATTTGATCATGGCCCCATGTAACTAAATAATATTAATAAAGTTCACAGCTTCATGCCAGTTTGTAGTTTCCTACTCAGCTCAGTCAGATCAAATATCTTTTTCCATTTTCTCATGTCCAGGAAAGAAAAAGAAAAAAAGAAAAAACAGAAAGTAGTTGATGTTGATTTTTGTGGGTGACTTAGCCTCATGTGTACAAAAAGTCCCAGTTTGAAAATAAATTAATTTCTATTTCTCCAAGTGGTTTAGAATTTTAATTTTTTGAAGACTGGAAAACATCTTTAAAGAACACTGAAAAGCAGATTTTGTATAAAGTTTTAGACTAATTGAATTTGTTCTTGTTCTATGATGAGATTTCTAACTCTGGCTGTCTGTGCACGCCTGCGGTTTTTGATCAAAAACACCTCCTTAAATTGAATCTGTTATTTCAATGTGCTTAAGACCATTTCATTTTTACTTAAAGGCAATAATTTGGTGACTGCTGTATGTGTGTACAAATGGTTTATGCTTTTATGCACCTGTTTTATAGATAATCCAATATTATTAAACTGTTTTTCCCCTCACTTCCAACTTGATTTTGATATCTTCCTTTTATAGCTATTTCTATAGAATTTTTTTGCACACCAGGCTTGTTGTTCTGTGTAGATTCCTGCTGCAGTGAAGGGGTTACCAGGAGGGTACCTACAATTACTTTTACAAGAAATACATAAGTGCTTGACTTGAAGTGCATCCTTTCAGAGAACATATCATAAAACCTATGTTTTGGTGAAATAAATCATATTTAAAATTTTAGGATTATCATGGGAAGACATAATTTTATTGGCAAGATTAAAATAAATATTGTTTCTTGACTATTTTAGAAATGACCTTGACACTTAGCTGATAGAGTAGAAACACCGCAAGAACCATTATCCCTGAATAGAAGGACAAGCTCTGATATCAGTCCTCAAAAAAGTCAGTGTATTTGCTCTAAAAAGGATTAAGTGGCTCATGAAACTTATGGAATTTATATCTAAATGCTTTAAACGCTGAGCTGCAATGCTTTGCTGAAACAGATAAATGGAGTCTCATCTGCAGGGGACTGATGCATGAGGTGGTAATAGTAGTGCTAAACTACTTTGTGCAAATGTGTCCATCATATGCGTGTGTCCTTGATGAGCAATGTGTGTGTACATGTGTCTATAGGAGAGAGAGCTGCAGGATTCCTAGGGCAGGTGTCTCAGCAGTGGTTAGGGCAAAACAGCACTAAATCACTCCTCAAATGACACACCTCTCCACGGGTGTCCTACCATGTGTTGCTGCTAAGAAAAAAACCCAGAGAGTTACTGTTTTATGCAACGACCGAGAGATATAAAACTCTCTATAAATCAGCACTTTGTGATTCTGGTGACAGGCACAGATTATGTATGAATATATGCTACCTTTGCCCTTGCTGAATGCAAGTGAGCGCACATTTCTCTCAGTTTATTTGTAAATGTATGTGTGCACATATGTTTATGTGTGAGTATGGATGACAGACTGGCGCAGGTGAACCACAGACAGGGCCAGACATCCTGGCACGATCCAAATACACATCAAGACTCTCGCCTTACGCCATGCTCCCTACCTTCCTGCTTGCTCCTCCTCCTGAGACTGAGATTGCCCACAGCAGCAGACGCGCACACGGAGGTGCTTAGACAATTAAGTTACTGATTAATAGGCATTAAATTGTTGTTTGCATTTATCATTTATGACTCATGTTGAGCAAGTAATCCATGTAATGCATTGCTCAAAAAGAAATTTGAAAAAAAAAAATGACACAAAGACTTCAGATAAAAACAAAGGATTCCTTTAGGATGCATTTACAACATGTAGTCTGTCTAGCCTCTGTTGTGTAATAACTCATCACTGATGACAGAATCATAGATACTATTCACGTGGGTCCATTCAACAAAAACTCCCTGAACTAATTTTAGAAAATGCGCAATCACCAGAGATCCATTATAGTTTGGTGAAACAACAAAAGAGAAGCAAAATAATATAAACTCAGATGACTAAAATTAATATATGAATATACAAGAACTGAAACAGAGACAAATGACATGTAAATATACATAAAAAGTTAAGCTATACATTCAAATCACTGAGACAAAGGGCAAAGAATTTTTTTTGTGCCACTGGTAGCTTAGGACTATTACATTTTATCTTTAGATTATACATTAATTTCATACTTAAATTTTGAGAAATAAGAAATACTAAAATGTATAAAATGCATAAAGTCAAAGCGAGCAGTATAAACAACCAATATTTTATCAAATTCTCAAATTGAAGCATATTTATAATAAAAAAGACACTGATGCACAGCATTTTATCAGCAATAAAACCTTTCACGGTCCATGACCTTGCAGAGAAACATGTTTTTTCAATGACTGGGTGTTTGGGACACCTAGAAAAGCACACATTCAGCAGAAGTTTATTTCCAGAGTAGAACCCTGCAGAGCTAATGCTAGTGTAGTCATGTCCGAAACGTCCCAGTTCATTGTGGTGGAACAAACATGTTAAATTATAGGGTTTCTTCTTGTCCTCGAGAAGTACCACTCACAGATTTCACTTAAACTTGTTCCAAGAGCAACCACCCATTGTTCTGCTGGCAAAAGAACCACTTACATAGATGGACAAACTGATTCTCCCAACACAGTCACAATTAACTTGGTCCAAATTTCATTAAAATACACTGCAAAAAGTCATCAATTTACTTTAGGGTCCAATTACATGTAGCACAATTAAAAGTCATCCCTCAGTATGAGCAAGCATGTCACTACAGAAGACAGTTGATATCACAAATTGTTGTCTTCTGCTTTATGTCCTAAAATATGCTTGAATTTCTCACTCTGTGTGGCAAGATGCACTTTTGCCCTTGTGTCCTTTATTAAGTGCTTTAAACGTTTTAATGACTAATTGTATTGTTTTGACATTAAAAAAGGACAAATGTAGCGAAAGACTTTTTTCATTAATTTTCTGAGTCCTATATTACCTTTATTCCTGGTCCTTTTGTCTCTCCCATTTTAAAGAGTTGCTAAAAGAAATTGCTAAACATTTTGGGACAGATATTTTTTCTCAAAAAATCTGTTAAACAATCAGACTTTTCATCAATTGCATATAAATCAAATAATTATTTTGCTTTTTTAAACAAGACTTTTTTTCCCCCGATTGTAGTAATAACATCTCATGGCCTTTTCCACATTTTAACCAAGGGTTCCAATAAATGTAACAGGCACTGTACATGGTGTAAGAGCTGCAATATTAGTTTAGTTGTGTTTTGTTTTTATAATAATTACATTGTATACACAGCATTTTCACATACTTTGAAGCAAAATCTCTGTCTTATAAATAAGAATCTGGTCTTGGTCTGGTCTTACTTCTTTCTCAACCGCAGTGAGTGAAACTAAACTTGATACTCTGTAAAAACCGCAATGAAACCTCCACCACTCTATTATAAAAAGAGTGTTATTGTCCCACAATGGTCTAAAAACACTTTTACAACATTTTTTTTTCTGCCCTATTGGAGTCATTGGAGTTTTTTTTTTCTTTACAGGTGTATAAAACATCTTTATTAAATTGTAAGAAATCTTATAGGTTCTGGCATGCTAGTAAAGACCCACTATGCCCAGGCCTCCCTGGGCTAGATATAAAAAACAGAACAATTAGTCAAGCTCCTTTTTTTCCACAGTTCACATAGTTTGTTGACACTGTCACTGTTATTAACTGTGAAACTTTCTATAAGAACCAGACACCAAAACATCCAATCAATTAAGTCTCACTCAAGGAAACTCTGTCCTCTTTGGAAACACTGGTTAGCATTAATTTAGGTTGTTACGAGGAATGGCAAGAGCGAGAAAGGCTTTCACTGTCGTCATTCATCGCAGGAGAAAGTAGACATTCATCATTAGGGCTGCCAATGCATCTTGAAAAGAATGAGCTGCCATGGCCCATTTAGGTTAAAACCACAATTTGAAATCCTTTGTGTATTATTTTAGTATTAGGCATCAATTATTAAGACCCAAGTGTATCATTTTTTCCTATTTGGGAAATTATTTGCAATTAAAGTAAATGTGATATTTGGAAAATCGCATAGCTCCATGGACAGTCTCTTTTTCTTTGTATCACTTATAGATACGTTGGAGTTTCTCCCCAACACTGGAGCCAGTCTCAGGCTGAAAGGCGAGAGTGATGGATGGGCAGGGCTTAATCACCTTTAATCAGCTCTATCCCTGAATAATGATGAACAGCCCTTTTTATACACGCACAATGAAGAGAGAAAGAAAAGCTTTGAGAAGAGATGTGTATTGTGTATATTTTATTGGATTCATGACCAGTGGCAGATGCCGTTCTCCTCTGTTTTGTGGTTACTATGTTCTTCTCCTTTGGAACCTCACACAAGAATTAGTCACATCGCAGATTTACTAGTGATGTGCCGACCAGGATTGTTTTTTTTGGGGTTTTTTTCCCACAAAGCCTACTTTGACTGAGTCCAATTAAAAGATCAATAGGTTTTAAGTAAGACAATCTATTACAACGTTTTTCAAGTTAATGATGTGTACAAGTAGACTTTAGCTTTTAGAAAATAAAATTACTTGTTAGATGAACAACATAATGTGCAATTCTTGTCGTATAGTTTCACAAGTTTGAACCACAAAAACTGGTCAGGAATTAAAAAAAGAAACCAAACTAAATGACACATGATTTATTGAGGCTTTGCCAGGCATTAAATATCAGGCAGTACCCAGCATCTTTTAAAAATGCATGAAATGGGCCCCACCAAAACTTTTTGGAGCTGGATTGAATTTTTGGGAACCTCACATCTGGTTCTCTCTGAATAATATACAGTTCTAAAAGTGTAGGTATACTAGGATAAAATCACAACATTTAACTTGACCAGGACAGGGTACATGGCTTTTCCAAAGTTGCTTTGATGCCAAAGTCTATTTTTTCCTCAAAATGTAAGAATCCACTGAGTCGCATAAGTTCTTACAACTATCAAAATGCATTACTCAAAGAAATAAAGTGAGTCACAATGTCATAAACTGCATTACATAGCTTCCTTTGTTTGAGCTGGTACATGACATGCATCTTGGCCATACAGTAGTGATTGGGAAAATCCAATTAAATCGATACTCAATAGCCAAGAGTCCAGATCTTCTGTAAAAAGCAAGTGCTGGTTTTTAACAGGCTTGATGTCCAATAGTGCAATAAAGGCATTTACTTACTGTTAAACCTCTCAATGTCAAATACAAGCTAGCAGACAAACCAGTTATTACTGAAGATACCAACTATTTTATGAAAAATGATTAGTAAATATTTTCTCTTCAAGCAGATTCTAGAGCATCTATTAACCTGGATACACTTTAATCCAGAATGTACAAAATATCTTTCAGTAGCAATCAATGTTTGATTAGAAATATTCACTGTAAAAAAGCATGTGTGTAAACAGCAGTTGCAAGTGACCACTTAACAGTGTTTGCTTCATCCTTGGCCCCATTTCCCCCATTCCTCCCAGTCTCCAATCACCCTCTGCAGCCTTGGTGTGGCTGACAGGCAGCTGAAGGGCAGCGCTGTCAGGGAGGCCAAAGGCTGAAGCGTGGGGGGCCTGGTGGGGTAGCTGAGCCCCAGCACAATGCCATTACAGTGGGAAGAGAGCTGAATGAATGACCTGAGGAAATCATGGGGCCAGCAGGAATGTTCCCCTGCTGAGCAAACACATGGTATTGCACTCTGCAGCAGGGCGATAACCCTCACTCTCCCAACAAAGAGTAGTCCATCATCAAAAAGAAACCTGGTGAAGAGCTGTCATTGCAGGCAGATGTAGGACGTGTCATGGTTACATGTAAACAAACACACAAAAGTGTCGGAAAGTTCATGACCTTTGTGCTCATCAAACTTTTAGATGGACACATATCCATAGAATGCAGACTCTTGTTTGTGCTGGCGCATCTATGTTTTTTTTTTTTTTTTTATGTTCGTAACCATGTATGATTTCGTAATGATTATTGTACAATTACATATAACTCTGACACTGTCCAAAGATTTAAATCTACAGCTTTCCTTTGCATTATTTGTATGGTTAGCAATCAATGAAACATTCTTAGTTAAGTGGAAGTTGGAGCCAGTGAAACATAGTTTGTAACTGGCCTCCAATTCAGTTATTTGTTCACAGCATAAATAATGTTATTTACGCTGTGCACAAATAAGTGTCAAGGTTTATGATTCTTAGAATCTCAGCAGCATAAGTGAGATGCATATTATTACTGCTACTCAGAGATAACAGTTAGGCAGAAACACAACAAATCTCATTAGAACTTGATAGCCATAAGCAGGAATCTGTGACCAAATGCGTAGCATGTAACTAATGCCCTGAATTTAATTAAATTAAAGAATATCACTGAATAAAGTACATGTATATCCTGCTTTTTTTGATTGAGGACATGAGCTCAGCTGCTCCAAAGAAGGCTTTGATATTGGTTTGTAGCTCTTTGTTTGATAAACTCAGAGCATATGTAGGCATTGACACCTGTGTGCCATGTGTCTACACTGCCAGTTCACAACAGAGTTGCTGCTGCTGCTGAATACAATGGCAACTGAAAACAATTATTATTATTATTTTTTTTACCAATACTGCCTGAGCGGAAAAAAAATGAAGTGATGAGAATTGCCAGTCAGTGAAAACAGTAAGGTGAGCCTTTCCACAGAGTGGCAGAGCTTTGAAAGTGAGGAAACACCATAGCAGCATATAGCTTCAGGCATCTTTTCAACTCAAATCACAGAGAAATGAACACATAGAGAAGATGTATTTAAAACTCAGCAAGTGCCACTTGACACTGCGAGTCTGAAGAACAGAAATGTCCATAAAAAGTTACATAAGGCTGTGCCGCTCTTGCCAAACATAAAAAATGCTTGTATCTTGAAAATGACTATATTGCTGCATGTTATTTTCAATTTTTTCAAGAACATCGACAAATTAGAAATATTTTGAATACACCCTAACCAGTACCCACAGGAGTGACAATGGAGCAGAACATCTGACCTTTCAGTTAGTTAGCAGGAGCTTGCAAGTGCTCAAATTAGCTGAAATTTAAAAACAATAAGTTGATTCCTTCAAACACACAGACAGGATAAGTGCTTACCATGACATTCAAAGAGAAACTGAGATCTATTGTCAACCCAGTCAATAATCACTGCTGTCACTTTGTTGAAGCTGTATACCTGATATGCTGCACTGCCTTTAAAAGTCAACAATAGGCAAAAGTACTCAGCAGTATTTTTTAAATATATTTTCTTAGACCTGGTGCATTTGTAAAAGAAAAAAAAATCAAGATGCCATCAATTTGACGTTTTCTTTCTTTTCTTTTTTTTGGGTCTTAGATAGCTTCATGTAACTGAAATCAGAACTCAGATTTAGCATTATGTATATTATTTTGGAATGGATGAAGAAAAAAGGAGGTTTCCTCACTAAAGATTTAAGAAAGTTATGGTTTTACCAGGAATCTGGGATATTATATTGGCATAACAGATGCTTATTTCTATGACAGCTGTCAGTCACTGAGTCACCTATAAAATTTTTAATTCTTTCCTCTTGAATAGTAAAGCCTGCTGCTTGGCAAACAATGCAAAAAGTAAAATAATAATAATAATAATAATAGAAATAATAGAAATAATCTATTAATTTTACTGACACAGTCAGAAATTAGACCAGTCAGAAAAAAAGCTCAGTAAACTTTTTGTTCATTTATTGATTAAGAGATTTTCTTTTTGCCTATACTGCAGAATTTTGGCTGCATTTGGATTAATTGAAAATTAGCCAGTGTATTATGTGTGTGTTTTTAATCTGACGTCAAATGTACCTGATTTTAGAATTTGGAGAGAATTTTTATTTTTTTATTTTTTTTTATTTTTATTTTTTTACTCTGACCTGATTTACGAAATGTAAGAGTGGAGGGAGAGCCTCCTTAATCTTTTCATGACTGTACATGAAACTGTTCACCAATGATAAACATATGTCTGGGGTTGAGTGCAATTAACTGAAAGCAATGTGGTGTGCTCCCTCTAGTTCAACAAATCCTGAAGTCTCCCATGCATTGGAAGTATCGTTTGTGCCAGTAAAACCCTTCTTCTTTTTCCCCTATTGTTTTTATGGGACCATAAATAGTCCAGCCTAAATTAATGAGGCCACAGAGACAGTGATGGAGGACTGAGGGGATAAAGGAATGAAGACATGAAAGAAATGATAGATTGCATCATTATAATGCAGCATATCTTACTTAACAGTAACTGTTAGCTTTGGAAGTTGCATGTTTCAGCATGTGCTAGTTTCAGTCTCAAAATGTATGCAATTATACACACAAACACAAAGACTGACAATGTTTTTCATAGCATCACATTGCCTTGGTGAAACTTAAATATGCATTCACACATGAACACAAAAGCTAACTCAAGTGCAAGACAAAAATCCTGCTTAAATCCTGCTTAGTTTTACATCACCTGCAGTTACAAGAAATAAAAATAGAGTCAGTTTTGAGTATCTCGTTTAGGCTAAGAGTAGCTGTAATTAGCACTAAACCTCACTTAGCTGACAGCAGATTGCTCACCACTCCACTTTGTTTTACTTAAAACCACACAGTCCTTTTGTGAATACAACAATGAGTTATTAATTACTAGAGCATCCTCAAGCTTTGCGGAAAACCTAAATTAGCATGGAATAACAAGTAAAATACACTTAATATGACTGGCTTCACATTGGATCTAAAACATTTCGGTGCCACTTTGAACTAACAAAGAAAAACTGCTTGAATTATTGTAATGTTTTGGCTTTTTTAATGAACTCTAAGAAAACTTTCCAAAATCTTTTTTTGTTTTTACTTCAACGTCTCTTAGACCACAATTTACTGACTACAGTTTGAAGTGGGAAAACTACTCTTTACACCCAAAATTTCTCAGTGCAGAGCGCTCAGATATAACTTGACAGCTAGAGAGAAACTGTAGCGAAAAATTGACTGGTGACCAGAAACAGCTGAGTTTATAAGCTCACAATTCCTCCTCACGAGGAATTACAAATCTGTGGAGGGTTGATATTTTTACAGGATTTCCAGCAGCTTTCCACAACAAATCACTATAAGAGACTTTAATGACAATGAAATAAAAATAAATTATGAATAAAATGCAGCACTACAAAAACAACAAAACAAGAAAGAAACACTGATGAAAGACATTTGGATCATAATTATATGTGTTCACCTGTGGTTGAGTTGTGGCGTAGTAATTTACACCCTGTTTAACTGATAATGCAATGCAGTGCAATCTATCAACCAACAATCAAGCAGTCTGGAGCTATATTTGTCACACAATCCATCACACCTCCTCCCCTTAAAATCTTTATGTGTGTTGATTTGTCACTCAGAACAGCATTAGCATGGTAAGTACATGCAGATCCAAACCACAACCAGTAACCTTTCAGGAGCAATTTACATGTAAATCGATGGATTAATTGGCTAAAGCTCATTAGAGTTGAGCGCTCATCAATACCTTACAGCTCAATTAACCCAGACTTTGAACTGTAATTCCCACCTGCCCAAACACGCACACACACGCAAACACACGCCAGCAATGCCAAGAAGAATTTATGACAGAGAAACCACAATGGATATATTTATTGGTACACTTAAAACTGATGCTTTGAAAATACACATAGACTTTTTATCTAAGTTACAATCCTCTTTGCTAATGCACCCACAAGTGACACAAATTGCAACAAAAGTGCTGTTGTTCCTTAATAAGTTCTGCAAAATATATCTGTCTCAATGTGGCTGAAAAGCTGCCTCATCCTACCGCAAAAAGTTTTTAATGAAAAAGCTTTGTGATAATTTTTTTTTGAAGGGCTATGCATAAGACTGATATGGTAATGTCATAAACATGACAATACATGTCATGAACAGCAAAGAGTCTTCCTAAATATTTATGACTGTTGTCATGAAGTGTCATTCAGTAAATAACGACACTTTTAATGGAAAGTTGACACGTTTAATGGATTTCTAATACAAGTTTTAACACAACTTTTCTCAAAAGTGTCATTATTTACCGAATAATGCAAAGTTGACACTTTTAATAAAACGTTTAATGTAGCTTAAGAAAATCCATTTATCAGATATTAGTTACACTAACAGATCTATTGATCATAGCACATTTTTCCCTCAATTATAACACAAACCTATCTAAAGTGACCTTGAAAAACCAAAAAATGGGTAGTCTTGGAATTGTTTTAATCATTTTTTTTAAGCGTTTCTCAAGATTTTGCACTTTGACATCACCTTCAGGCTCTGAAATTGAACCCCAAGAGTGAAAGACCAGCAGAGCGGAATGAATGGAAAAATCAGTGTGTTGTATCTCAGGGCGTGGGCCGTGCTACCTTCACCTTGAAAAATGTCTCCTGCCACCCATTTGAACAGACAGGGGAGGAGGGAAATGAATAAGTGAAGGTGGGAAATCTGTGGATGATGAGTACAGTAATCATGTCGGACACTGCTGTCTGCCATTTTGCCCGGCTAATCTTCTCACTGCCTCTAACCTGCCATGCATATTTCCGGGATGAATATGTGAATGTGTGTGTGTAATCCACAAGAAAGGTCAGTGCTCATCTCTGAAGCATCCTTCAACCTTTAAAGGTTGGGTCCTTTGTCCTGGTGGAAATGACACTTCATTCAAGCTGTCGTAAGAGGAGAGGCTGAGACAAAGACTGATATTGAGGGCTTCAGTTTGACAGAAGAAGCAATTTTGTCAGTGCAAATGCTTGCTGCTACAAAGGCTGCTATTAATGAAAATTGACCTTAAGGGTTGATGGGGTAACTAAAACTACTAACCTGTGTCAAATATAAAAGCATGTCAAGAAAAATATTACTTTTGCAATTCTTAGGACATAAATATAATGGCAACATATGATAATCATTTAAACATGTTTTTAATGTTTTTCAAAGCCAGGAAAGTAGTTGTCACCTTAGACGAACACAAAGGAAACATCAGAATAGGAAAATATGCATGCACAAACACATCTGCAGGACGTTTAGGTGGTCCTCTGTGGTCTTAGGCTGGAATGTCCGTATTTGGCTCTACTGAGAATCAGAACGGTTGAAAAATGCATATCTCTGAAGGGAACGCTAAAGGTTTGACCACTGAGGCCTGACTGCGTTTAATCAGCACTTGCAAACTGATACACACATACGTGTCCGCCCCCAGCAGAACATTTATCACACGCAAATAACCTACTCCTCTCTCACAGATTGTACATATGCAGACACACCAAACCGCATTTTGTTCCATCTGACATCATTTCAAAGTCAACCGACACAGATGAAGGTAAAATGTCACCACTTGGCTCCTCGTGGGTGGATAAGGATCGCTCAACTACTCCACATATGAGTGCAGAGACCTTTAACTTCATCTCTATCAACTGTGGCAGCAGGCAGGATCATGGATGCATGGAGTCAGAATCTATAGATCATTTTAGAAAGACCAGTTAAGATCTGGGAAATCACAGATGTTTGAAGGGGTAATATCTTAAGTAAAATACAGTGTGACATTAGAAAAGGCAGTGGATTGTGTGTCTTAACAGTCAGTAAAAAGCGGCATTTTTTTTTTCAGGATTCTCTCTCTGCCAGGAAAGCTGAGATAAATTTCCTGTCTGATGCACATTAAGTATAGTTCAAATCAGATTAAAGTTTTCAAAGCCAGTTACCAAGCTGTCATCTTTGAGATTATGTCAGACTATTTTGTCATCCTTTTATTAGCTGATAAAATGCTTGTTACAGCAGGAATATTTACTAACAGAGACTCTTACCCAAAATTGCTTTTGTAGTGTGCATGGGCGTGCACACTATTGCATACAGCGTATTTATGGACCTGAAAGTCTGAGAAAGTCAGTTGTGTAAAAGTGGCTTGTAAAAGCTTTTCTTTTTTTTGTCAAAATTTTCTCACACCCACAAAGTGTTTAGATTTTATGTGACACACAAACACAAAGCACTGGATAGTTGTGAAGTGAAAGGAAAATCAATTAAATTTCTCTTTATTTTTTAGTAAATAAAAATCTGACAAATATGATGTGCCTTTGCATCCTACCCCTGTTAGTCCAGTGTAATCAGAACCAATAGTTCTAACGTGGCTTGATGTCTCTTAATTAGTAAGCTGAGTCTGAACTCAGCTGCAAAATACTTGAGAATGAGAGGGGAGGTAAACAAAAACCTAGAGTTGTGACAGAATAGTTAAGATCAAAGAAAATTTTGGTTTTAGAAATGTTGACAAAGTCTGTAGCTAAATTAAACTGAGAACACTTGGAAAGATTTTAATATTGCTATTACCAGACGGTTTTAACACAATTTGAACTTATTTGTAAAGAAGAAAAAGTAAAAATGTAAGTCTCTACGTATGCAGAGCAGGTAGAAACACCAAAAGACTAAAATAGGTACCACAGAAATGTAATTTATTGTCTTCAAAATAATGCTAAAACCCATATACTCCTTCCCTTTCAGTTCACACTTATTTTCTACTTTGTGTTGGTCTATCACTTACAGTTACAGCAATAAAATACATTGTTGATTGTGAAAGCAATATGACAAATCATAAACTGCAAAAGGGGTACAAGTCAAGCCTAAAGTGTTAGTGCAAAATCCAAGTTAATGCTTAAGTTATTGAAACATAAATAAATGCATGTACAAATTCTGAATGAACCAAAGATGATGTGATTTTATTTTGATATTTTCAGCTGGATGTTTCCCTGCAATGACAGATGCATACTTTTACAGTAAAACATCAGCTGAATCGCAGACACCGGCCTCCTTTCTCTAATCATGACAAGAGGTAAATCTCTTACTAAGACTTGAACCTCAGACCAGGAGTTCAAGTCAAGTCTCAAGTCTTTAAAGGACAAATCAAAATCGAGCCTGAATTTGAGTGACCTTATTTAGATTTACAAAAAAAGAGCATACTTGGCCAAGTCCTAAAATACTTCAGTGAAACAATTAACATTGACATTGACCAACAAGTAAAACAGGGCAGAAGTGAACAAGCAATGTTTATTTAACATCTAAAAGTAAAATAATTGGTTTTACGGTTTTGTGGCCAATCTATAGATTTTAGTATTTAATGATTACAGAAGTATATTTAAATTTTCCTGTATTTACTTTGTTACTGCTTTAACATGTCATTTGTTGATTTACACAAGTGGCATAAAACATTATGTTAAACATTGTAAATGTTATTTTACTTATTTACCCCCACCATATATTTAACGTTCAGTCCCACTTTAGTGAGCTTCCATCTGGCTTTAATAGTCACAGATTTATACCCTCTAAATTGCAAAAAGACCAGTGGAAGCCTGTATGTGTTATAATTGTTGCAGCATTTCAAGTGAAAAAAAAATTGATTTTGCTTTTCAAATGAAAAGCTTGTTAAACACTGACATCTGTAATGGAGACAGCCATTTTAAGAGACACTTAGGTGGTGACACAATGACTTTTCATGACTCTGCAAGGTCTCTTTTCACAGTGAGTGCATAATGATTCAGACAACTATACGCATTATTATACATGACTGTAGGGTGTGTTTAGATTAACTGAGACACTTGATAGCAGCAGCCCCTAGAAGCGCCTAAGGTTATAGCTTGGGGCACAACCATATATTTTACAACATATTGTAGTTCATAATAAAAGTATTACATCTTAAATGCATTGTTGCTTATGAATATGACACTAATTTACACTTAAAATGACACACAATCATTTTAGTCCAGAATTGTTATTAGGATGATATTCAGTTGTCTTTGTGTGCTGGCGCTTCCTCTGGGAGAAGAGATCACAGAGATCCACACTAACTAAAATCGACAAACATCATCATTCAATGAAACAGTCATGATTAGAGGTGGATTTTCTGACAATATATTATGGTGTATTAAAGCATAGCAGACAAATAATAACAGTAATCAAATCAGTATTAGAAAGGAAGAATCAAAGCAGCAGAGAGACAAAGAAACCTTTTGATTCTCAAATCCCAGCATACAAAGAGAACAAAACCAGGATGAAGAGTTTCTTGAGTTGAGTCATTTGGTTTGAGTAGAAATGATGAAGTGTGTGTCCTGGCTACCAGATGCAAATCTCATCAAAGTAAAAAAAAAAGAAGAATGTGTCAGGAGAGTACATTTGGAATGATTTCCAAAGATACTCCACTGACCACATCTGGCAGGCCAAATCTTTTATAAATCAAGGGACATTTGCAAGGTAAAAATGTTTTTTTTTCATTGTCTAACAGTTATTTTATGTGAAATAAATTAAATGAATCCCAGTATTAATATATCAATAAAGTTGGCAAAAAGAAAACCTTACACAAAGTACCTGGTTTTCAGCATGAGCAAAGAGACAGACATTTGTTTTGTTCCTTGCTCAGATCACGTCAACTTTTTCCTTCGTCTATCCAGCTTGCCTCCTCTCATTTATCACAAATGACAAACTAACTCCCATGTTCTGCTCCGACGTTTCTCCTTCCCTGGCTCTTACATTACATGTGTATCCAAACATTCATTTTGTGACAAGCGAGACATTTCCTACTGTTTTCATTCTCCTGTCCCTGTCTGTCGCAGAGCGTGAAGAACCCAGTCTCAACAGAAAAGGTGCAACACCGTCAAATGCTCATGTTGTGATGGACATACTCTAGTGGCAGATCCCTGAGAATGTAGAAATGTGGCAATAAACATTGAGGTTTTTGTGTGCTTTACACAGTGGACCAATGTGGCTATTACCTGTTTCAGACGGAAACATGTATCTTGAAGATCAATTGAGTTATATCAGCAACAGCAAAGTTATGAATGATAAGTGAACACAACAAATGATTTCTTGAATATATGATTAACTACGTAAACATAAACATGTTTAGGCATGCTGAACTTTTTTCCCCCTTTCTCTAAAGTATTTTAAAGGGGCACCATTATGTATTTTCCAGGCACATTGTGCTATTTCATAACACAATAAAGCAACTATGTTATCTTCAGTTGTAAAAACGCTGTGTGTATATATATATATATATATAGGTATATATCAAACATAACTTTTGATCCCTTATAACCTTATAATTGTTCATACTTTTACAGCTATTTCAACATGTCTTCACTACAATGGTTCTTAGGAGCAATGGACTGAAGAAGTCCATATGATGAGCTCAGCAGACTCACAGTTTGCTAATTGCTGCTGCCGCTAGTCTGAAGGGGCTGAGTGGAGAAGACTGTGCTCTTTGAGGCAGGAATTCAACTGAGGACTGCAGTTGCAAGGAGGAGCTTTGTGGAAATAGGCAGTGTTTCCACAGGAGATTCAAGAATTCCTCAAACATGCATGAAGGAATTAAAACAACACTCCAGGTATGTTTTTGAAGGGGGTATTTTACATAATACCCTCCTTCTCTCTTATTAAGCCTGAACTACAGACTGGTCATGTGGAGCTTCCATGCATACATTGAGATGTCCCCATGGGAAATAATTTTAACAGCACTAGCCTAACTTTTCCCAAAGTTTCTGGAAGAAAAACTAGAAAACCTAGTTAATGTATGAATTTATTCGTGGGGCATGGGAAAGTTTTGGAACCCCTGCTGGTAATGATTTTCACAGTCCTATTCCAAAAAGAGCAGCACTTAGTCTTCTGACATATTTCACAAGGCTGAAGCATGGAGAGGGATGGATTGACTTTTCCTTTTTCTATTATTTCTCATATTTTCTCAAATCAAGAGGTCCTCTTATGCTTACTTCCCCTCTGCACACCCTATAGGTTTTCAGTAGTTTTTTGTTCTGGGTACTGAGGAAGTAGGTTGAGTTTGTGTCTGGTGAACAATTGTCGTATGTCGTGTTGTTGAGCATCACAGATCCTCCAGCATGATTAACAATTGGCAAGAAGAGTTTTTACACATATTCATCCTGTACTACACTAGATCTTAATGTAGTGTTTGTTGCTGAAAAGTGACACATGTTCAGTTAATGTCACACTCAAGTTTAGCCATCTTCACAAGTGTAAAATCGCAATGGTAAGACAAAACAGTTTTTCTTCCTGCTATTACCCCAAGCAACTGTTTTGTATGTGAAAAGCGTTGCATGGTTGTGATGGAGACTTGGTGACCCCAACAGTGAGCGTTAAAGATTTTGTTTTACCTTCTTCACCACCAGTTTCACTGTGTGTGGTGGCAAGATAAATGTGGGTCCTTGTCCTTTCTAGCAACCAGCAGCTAAGTGAAATATGCCTCTGTAATGCTGTATTTTTACCCCAGGGAAACAGAAAGCTTTGCATTACTAATAAGTTCCTAGTATACACTAAAATAATGTTTCTGTTCCATTTGTTTTAAAAGGATTTGAGTGGTTGTGGGTCCCAATAATTGTACCACTGGGAATTTAGTTAAAAAAATGTCATTTCATTAGGGTTTATGTTTATCCCACATCAAATAAACATACACACATTAAAGGTTGGATTTCTCTAAATTTGTCTGTGTGCAGTTATGGAGCTATTTCTTGCAAGTGTTTTTAAACAACTATAAAATGGGTGCCAATACAATTGTCTGTATCTATCAATTAATGATACTTTTAAAGAATCTACTGATGATATACATGCAATGACACACCACACATAAACCTATAAATGACCTACTGTAAAGATGCTCAGTCAGCTAGCAGGGCCTCTCAAACAAACAAACGCCCCATGCATTCAGACCTCCATCAGTCGTCTCCTGGCATCATTCTGTTTCTATGCATTGGTGTATATGCGTGTGCGTGTGTGTGTGTTTGTGTGTATGTGTGAGCCTCAGAGTTAAGTTGAATTCCTGAGCCTGTGGTTACCAACAGCTTTGAAGTCCCAGCAGCACCAGGGCCCCGGGGTGACAGGCTTTACCCGCTGCCCCCAGCCTGCATTGAAAGGCCCACAAAAGAGAAAAGCAAACAGGCAATAATACTCAGAATGAACAAACCTTTTCTGGGTCCCTGGCTACAGCTTCCTTTGCTATCCGATGCCAGAAACACATTCACACACACTCAGAAGCACTCACAAAATCCACTGATATGAGCCACTTTATGTGTGCAAACACAAATGAAGAAGAACCTGGTAAATTAAATGGGGTTGACATACATTGTATCAGAAAACATATGATACATTAATCTCATATTTTGTGTGGCAGTGGTGGCTCAATTTGTGATGGGTAGATTTCAATTTTCACTTACTAATGTACTGTATTTGCTTTAAGAACATATTAAATTACTGAAAAGTTTCCTTGTTTGGTGTGCACTGTACTAATTTAGGCTGAATTTGAAAACAGTATATAATTATACTCTATGTCTTGGTTATTGGGACTTCTTTCCTTTAGAATACACATAACTGTTCTGCTGCTTTACGGAGAGAGTAAATATGATTACTGTTATGTTCTCAGCATGACAGCTCCACTTTTGTTTTATTTCCACAATAAGAATGCACTTATAGAAAAAGTTAGGGCTGATGTTAATAATTTACAACCAGTATCAACATAATCTTTTTTGTATCGCAAACAATGGAAAATGAACAAAAAAACATGTTATAAAAAGTACCAACATAAGCTGTAAGCTGTTTTAGCCACATTTAAAGAACTGCAAACTAAGATTGTCACAACACAACAATTTCAAATGATACTAAGAAAAAAAATATAATTTTTTTTTAAGAGATTGGATTCTTTATATTTTATGACTAGGAAATATAATTACAGTCTACCTTTTGGCTGTGTTAATTAAACACATTAGTCTCCTAAGGCTCTACAATTACACTTAGGAGTGATATTTTTTTTCTTTTTTTCTAAGACATATGTCTTACAAATCAAACAAGTCCTGTTAGTTTTAGGGCAAAGTTGATCCAGGACACACTACACAATATTGGTCAGTGCCATCAAGTGATGTTTTCCTTTTTGTCTTTAGGCCAATGGAAGCTATATATTGATCAACACAGATTGTAGGCCAATCAATTGGTGCTTCCTGACAAGCTAAAACCACTACGACCATGAAATAAAAGCATTATCAAAATATATGCTTAGACATCATTTTTAAATGGCCATTTGTTTAGTTGCTTTCAGTTTAGGGCTTGTAGAATCATAACTTTAATCTGCTTCCTGTAACTTTAGACATTGTGGAAATTAAATTTCCCTACTTTTCTGTCACATTATAGTCAAATCAATCAAAATGACAAATACGATGGCATGTAGGGAAGTACAAGAAGTAAATAAATTAAATCTGTTACATAGCTTAGAATGACAATAATTCGATTTGCATTATTTTTAAATGCAAATCGAAGGAAGTATGAATATCGGCAAAAGTTAAACTAATTATTACTGGGAGTTAATGTAAAATAGGTTTCTTTAGAACATAAACTAATGAAAAATTTACAGCAAATCATCTGATTATTGATTTGTACAGACTAATGATCCAACCATGTCAACCATCCCAACATATTTGTGAAACAATTCTTCTTAAAGGTCCAAGCATGACATTTTTCTAGCACTTTCAGAATCAGGACCGCATCTCTTATTCAGCTTCAAGGATGTTTAAACAAATCGCGAATCGTTCTTTTTCTGTGACAAACTTTAAGCTTTGAAACAATTTTTGGTTGCTGATCTAACCCAATAGCCCAGCTGTTTTCAAACCAGGAGGCTTTAGAGTGTAAATAGATTCCCAGGTAACCTATCCAACTTTAGATACAGTACCATGATTTCTTATGTGATCATTAAAGTGACTTTTAATCTATGAAACAGCTGACCAATGCTCTAAGTCTGTAGAAAACTTCTCCAGAGTGAGTTGCCATAGATGTCTTTCCAAATGGAATACACTGTAAAACCATTTCTGTAAAATGTACAGAAGCTTTCTGGCAGCTGGAGGCCAGGAAGTACTGTAGGTAATTTTTTACATTAGTATTACTGTATGTATGATTGACTAAAGGATGTTGTATTTTAATGTAGATGTTTGCACATAGTTTCCAAGGGGCAAATGACTCAAGTTTTCCATTCATCCATTTTCTATACCAATCTAATCCTGTTCAGGGTCAAAGGGGGTCCTGAAGCCTTCCAGCGGTCAACGTGAGAGTAGTGGAGCCCACCCTGGACAGATCACCAGTCTGTTATGGCGAGAGGGCCCGGGTGTAGATTTGAATCTGGCAAATATACTGTTAACAATTTGGTTCAAGACCTTTCTTATGAGAACACTCAATTCAGGGCTTGTCCTTCTTTTCCCGCCTCTGTTCTTCTTTTCAGGTCCAAGAGGGCTAAATGCCAGGGAGCACACAGCCAAAGAGCTGCAGCAGCAAAAGCCTCCACTCTAAGCTAAACTGACAAGAGAAGAGGAGAGGAGACTTAAGCAACAGAACACCAGTGTTACAACAGAGCTCTGTACTGTATCCTTGGTTCACCCAAACAAGCACGCACAGGAAAGATTGAATTGATCTGACTGCCTGGATTCAGTTTAGAAAGTTGTAGCGGAAGTCTATGATACTCAACCGTAAAGAGTGAAGGTGCCCTTTAACATGGAATTTCCACTAGGAACAGGACTCTGTAGTGCCTGTCTTTCACCCATTGTGAGTGTACGCCGATACAGACAATGCAATGAAAAGGGTAACAGCTCACACATATAAATATACAGTATGCAAACACATGCTTGAGTATAGCTCCAAAGTAACTGAGTATTTCTCTTCAGTCCTGGACAAGAGGAAGACACTGCGCTTGCTGCAACTCATAGGGGACAGACAGCACCACTGCTGTGTGTGTGTGTGGATTTCAAAGGGGTTTGTGAGTGTGTGTAGAACTGACGTGTTTTTGTGAGAGCCGGGTGGTTATATAATGGCCAACAAAAACAAACAGAGTCCTTCCAAGGGGACAAGAGGAGAGCCAGCAGCTCCATGTATTCACAGCACTCAATCTCAACAGTCTGGCAGACAAATATACAAAAAAATGTAGTTCAAAGAGCAATGTGTTTGATCAAAATCATGAGGAAAGAGTCAGCACAAATGTGGGAGCTCAGCAGTGACACGTCATTTTAATTTATTAATTCGAATAAAAAACACACCGCATTATAATGATGATATTTTCATATTTTATTCTTTATTGTTAAATGTACTATACTTTAGATCTCTAAAAAGGAACAGTGAGTACAGTAATAAAGAAATCTTTATTGAATCATAAAATAAAAGTTGAATTATATAAATTTGATTATTTCAGACTCAAGAGCAAACTTTTTTTGAAACATCTGTGAGAAGGAGAGCAAAAATCTATCTGTGTGCTCTCACCAGGTTCTAGTTGAGGCAGACTCGCAGCCACAATGTCATTACAGAAAATCATTTAATTCATTGCGTGAGCGCACAATATTGCTGAACAGAGCTTTGGTTATTATTAAAAGCAAAAATAAATCAGCTCAGGCCCAGCCTAAGTATATGATTGGTCAAGTTGATGGAGGCTCGCGTGACAGCCTCAGTGGAAGATGTATAATGCGAGTTCAAAATGTCTGCTTGAGAGCGAAGCAATTCTGTGCACAAGGGCAGCCGCTAAATCACTTAAGCCAGAGAGTGAAGAGTGATATAAAACATTTGACGTGATATGGACCAAGTGCTTTGAACTCGGCAGCCAAGACCATCAGGCAGTGGGATGAGAAGAACGTGTGGGACGAAAGAGAAGGAGCAATCACCAGACATTTTTGTTTGATTTTGGACAGCTAGAAACTCACACACACAAAAATAAATACTACAATCTGAGTATTTATTGATTATTTGTGTCTGTATTTATATCTTATGGATGATATATAGCTAAAATGTGAACCAGAAAATGTTATAAATTTATATTAATATTAATAATAAATTAGAATGTTTATTTATTTATTTATAGTGATGTGTTACTTTTGAAGGAAAAAGAAGGATATATAGAAAAGTACTTTGTATATATAATATTTAATTTTATTTAATTAATTATTTTTTAATTAGGTTTCCTTTTTTATTGCTGAGAGGAAAAAAAAGGTTAATTTGAACATTTCAAATTTATTACAGTTTAGTCAGAAGGATGGATTGTAATTTAAGACAGAATGAATTTAAAGAAAATTATTGGCGAAGTGCCTCAAGACAACATTTATTATGAATTCACGTGATATAAATAAATTGCATTGAATTGAATACTAATTATATTATTCAATTTCCCAGGTAAAAGTCTTGTTGAAATTAAAATATCTTTTTCAAGACTGATCTAGACTCGGTTGATGTAATAAATCAAGCATTGGTCATGGAGATATATTGTTTAAGTCTAAAAGGACTAAGAAAAATAGGAGCAATATTGAAAGCAGGAAACTGACAAATCAAGACGTTTGTGTATCAAGCTAGACCCTTCACTTCAAATACATGAATGAACAATTCCAGGCAAGTGATGCATATGAGTTTGAAGTAGATTCGATAGTGTGTCTTTGTACAAAGATTTTTTTTTTCTGCAGTACAATGAATATTGTGGAGCTGGCTAGTTTCAGGGCTTTGTTTCTTGATAAATCCAGCAAGAATGTAAACCTGAATCTCCTCTCACCGTACAGCAGAACAGCTGTTTGCCCATGCAACACATAGACACACACACCGACACACAATCCTCTTAACACAAACACGCACACACACAGTTTTCACAAACAGGCCGCCGTTAGCTGTTTTAGGATCAAATTAAGGTTGCAGGAATTTCACACTGATGGTAGATACGAGTAGGTTCACCTGCTCCATTTTGTTGTATTGACAGATGAAAGACGGACTTAGCGAGATTAGATCTGGCTTCACATTTGTGTGGAAAAGCTGAAGGCTTCTTGCAAGATATACAGTAATCCAGACGAGTGACACCACTATACATGTTGGACATTTCTGATTACCCTGCATCAGTGCTGACTTTCTACATGATGAATAAATCAATTGACACCAGCTGCTCTGATAAGGATCATATAACTAAAATATATTCACATAAATACTCATTGAATCGTTTCAGTAATTCAGTCTTTCACAAAAAAAAAAAAAAAGTACATGTACTCTCATATATCTGCAGCTTGGATATGTACTCTCACGGCCTCACCCAGGCAGAGTGTGTGTTTTCTTTCAACGGCGCCACTGACAAAACAGTCTGACATTTAACCAGCAACTCTGGCCTTGCGCACAAGCAAACAAACAAGGACATAAAATTACAGCCCAACAATGCACTGATTGTCTATTACTAGTGTGTACTCAAATAATTAAGTTAAACATACTTTAGAGTCTCTGGAAACAAAAACAACTATTCTCACAATCCCACTAATAAAATATTTTACTAAAATAGAAGAAACTACATTAAAGTATTGCTGAAAACAGAAATAAAGTTTTTTCCATCAATGCTTCTTTGTTTCCAGACTATAGAGGAAAAAAAAAAATCTGACAGCCTGAGTAAGTACAAAAACAGTTTTTAAATTATGATTTCGTTTAATCTAGGGGCACATTTTATTCAAACCAGCATAGCATTTTGTGAAAATACGAATGCACCATAAACCTAAAAGACATGCATTTGAATAAATTTGGGACATTTTTGATGAACCAAAAAAAATCTCGGAGTAGTTTTGGAAGGTCAGTCTGTACAGATTTTTCACCGGTTCATGTTTTTTCCAATTGAAGATGATGGCTCTCACTGTATTTCTTTGGACTCCCAAAACTTTAGAAAACGCAGTTTGTCAGGGAGATTGTTTTGAGTGATTCTTCAGCACAAATAATAATCAGATCAGGATGTGGCTTTAAAAGGTGAACATAGGTGTCCAAGAGATAAAAGTTAATTTTCAATTTAAAAATGGGGGAAAATGTTATTTTCATGTAGAGCTTGGGTGGACAGTTTTTTTTTTTCTCTTAGGAATAAAAATGTAATTTGAAAACTTGCATTTAAAACCCCCCCCAAAAAACAGAAATCTAATGGTAGTGGTGCAGTTAATTTTTCACAGCTGATTTTGCGGTTTTAGCTCAGAAATTATAGACATTTTTAACAGATTTATCAATTTAAAATCACAGTGGATTGTACAAATACAATTAAACGTCTTCATGTCCATTTACAATAAAATTTAAAATAGATCACAGACTAATGCGATAAAGCTTCACATGTGCTGGCTTGAGCATCTGTAACATGTCTATACTTGATAAACCATCTGTTTCTATCATTTTTCTCCATGTGTGAAGCCTTGTAAATATGTTTTCCTCCTCTTTGTGGTACCAGCATATATGGTGACCTAACGCCATTTGGCCATCTATCTGTTAACACAGAGGGCCTGGTGAGCGTGCGGCATGATGGGGGCCCCTGACGGCTGCTTGCAGGGGGCTGCAGGGGCCTCTTGGTGCAGCTGTCCCACTCCGTAGTAACACAAGACCTTATTAGAGTCCATTAGAGCACTCTGAAACTAATAAGAGATTGTCAAATACATCCAAACATTCACACAATTCACAGAGACGCAGGAAGCGAATGGAGGGTGACAGCAAAGTGGGAGGGGTGAGAGCTTGCGTGTGCGTGTGTGTGGGGAGTGCAACATATATTTCCATATCATCATTCCATTATATCTATCAAACTTGTTCTTTTGTTAGATTTTTGAGAAAAGCCTGCATAATAGATAGAAAAATGCAACAAAAATATGACAGGTTATGTACTTTTTATAGCTTCAGAAATGTATATTTATTCAATATATATTTCATTCCTCTTGTACTCTTGTTTACTATGTAGTTTTTTTTCTGACTTTATCCAGCCACGCTGACTAAAATTATCCTTGCATCTGGGCGATGAGAAAATGCTTGTCTGGAGTCCAGAGTTCCAGAAAAAGAGCGTCCCCTGGCCCTGACAGCAGGGGCTTGACCTAGTAGACTGCCTTTGATCTTTAATTAACACCGGGCATGTCTCTGGAGAGAAAAGCACTGATGAACAAGGAACCGTTTGGGACAAGCGGCAAAAGCTGAGAATGCAAAATGGAATATTCTTTGCTGTAATCCTCAGTATTGCTTCTGCTTTAAAGCCATTGTAGGAAGTATTTACTGTCTTTCCACATCTAGAGACAGACATTGTAAAAAGCTCAAGATCAGTAAGATTACGTCCTCTGTCGGAGTCTCAAGTCTTTTGCAGCTTCTAACAGGTTTTCTCTCACAATTGCCCTGTTTTAGCTCCATTTGTCTTCCCATCAACTCTGACCACTTTCCCTGTCCCAATTGAAACATCCCCACAGCAAAATATTGCAACTAGGATGGTGTAATTAGAGTTCTGTGTGGTTTGTTTCACACTCTACATAGCATTGGGTGTAAATGGCAAAAAATATGCTTATATCACTTAACTAGGAAAGACCTTTGAGCTGTGTGGCTGTGACCTCTACAGGTTTCTTCCAGGTTTCCTGTGTATCCTCCACGGATTGTGACAAACTGCAAACAAAACTTACTTTATGGCTTTCTTTCATACATGGCTTCTTATTAGCACATCTACAAAGACCAGATTGTGATCCACATATAATGACAGATGGATATCTGCCTCTGCTCCAGAGTTTAAAACATTTAAAATTGATAAATTACGTTCTCACGCTTCACAACTACATTTTAGTTTGTGTTGGTCTGTAAGAAATTTTTCCAAGGAACTACAACAGGAACCAGTTCCCTTTCAAAACATGTATGAAGATTGTGCAAGCAGGAGAACAGTCATGATGACCAGACAATGATATGCAAATATATTTGCATCAATCTCAGTTTAACCTCCTGCCATACTTTCACCCGCACTCACAATCATCACCACAGCTATTCCATTGTAATCCACTCCAGTCTACTCCCTTTGTCGGACCTGTCTTTGCAGTTCTAGCTAAAATCTTCCAAAGATAATGATGTGTCAAAGAAAAGGTTACTACCAAATCACTGCCGGCTGCACCCGCCTGCTGACGGACCTGGATAACACATCGTCTACATATAGAGAGATACATGCGTACAGCTGGACAACCTATCCAGAGACACCTCAGGAGCCTTGGATTTGTTTGAAGGTTTCCCAAACAGAATGCATCTACAGTCAAATATGTAATGTGCACACAAAGACCAAGTATTTCACATTAAAGCCCTTAAACTGACAGATATGAAGTGTAGAAGTCTTTACATCAATCTGTGTTTTTGCAGCCTTGGAAAGGTATTTGACTTATTGAAATCAGAGATCTCAATAAGTCAGTATCTCTTCCACACACAGGAAGAGATGAGACATTGGATATTAAAGAATGCAAAAAGTACTTTAAAAAAGTTTCTTACTTTGGCAGGTGCTGATTCTCTCCTCGTATCCTGGGTTACAGAGACACTTCCCAATAGGCACGAGCCACTCCCCCTCTGTGCTACAGTACATTCGTGGAGGTTCTTCCTCTTTTGAGTAATTGACACACAAGCCTTTGACCTCAACCAGAGACTGGGAGTCCATGGGCACAGTGTCAGGGAAGGAGGCCAAATTCTTCACAGTTTGTGGACACTTTTTAAAGTAAACTCTGACTGAAACTAAAGCCACACAGGCACCCACGTCCTGGAATGCCAAGTAGAAACCTTTCTTGCTCAAAGGGCCCACCTCCCGCACCTCAATGTTGAGCTTGAGGATGCGATCTCCAAGGTCTGTTTGGGTAAAGCTCTCATCGGCGGCAATGGTGTCAATCTTCAGAAACTGATGCTCCCTGAAGTGGCTTCCCTGGTCATCGTCTGTCTCCAGGTAGAGGAGGTTAAAGGTCTCCTTACATGTGCCAAGGACCAGTGGGATGGAGTTGCAGTCCCGCAGGGTGAACTTCAGCTCCACGTAGATCTTCTGCGCCGACTGGCGAGGGATCCAGTTGGTGCGAAGCCAGTTGTTCTGGCTGTACTCCATCACGTTGCAGACCTGGAAGGTCCTGATGGGGGTGTAGTGCTCGTCCACACCACTAATCTCCTCCCACTGCAACAAACGAAAAGAGGGAGGGGTGGAAAGGAGAAGCAGAGGGAAGCAGGAAGGAATAAAAGAACAGAAATACAGTGAATAAAGAAAGTAATGAGAAAATTAGGAAGTGAAAATGGGAGTAAAGATGGTGAAAAGAGAAGAAAATAGAGGCAAAGAGATTCATATAATGTTGAAGACAATTAGGGGTTTGGAATTAGAGGAAAAAGGAGGAAAGGAGGGGAGATAGAGAGAAAAATAGTTATCTCCACCCTGTAACCATTTAATGATGAATTATTTAGATCCAGATTCATTCTTTCTGAATACTAAACATCTAATAAACACTTAAGGGTGAAAAAAATCACACTACCAGATCTTTTGTAAATGACTCAAATTAATTAAAAGCAAACTTGCTGCCATAGCCAATTTTTCTCTATTAGGAGGCTGTGAAAATATCTCTAAGATAAGCCATGAAGTGTGATGTTTCCATCTCAGTTGCTCTAAATTTGTGTGAAGCTGCATAATTAATATTAAATATTAACAAAAATCTCATAGTGTTTTTTTTTTTCACCCTTACACTAACATGATCTCTTTAATTTCTCTAATAGTGAGGACTTTCAAGCTGTAGTCTTTGTTATTTGCATCACAGAACTACTTCTACTTAAAAAAGAAAACGTGCTGGATCCACTAAATGAAACAAAAAGAAGCTACGAGGTATAGACAGATGTGAGTGTATACCAGGAACGTTCGTGTCTATCTTACATTTTCCCTCCACTGGGAGAAAGCAAAGAGAGGAGAGGAGAAAAAGAGAGCTGGGTCATTCCTTTTGAATTCAACACAGCGGGAAGACTCATTGATCATGCTCTTCGGCTTTGCTGTCCGGGCAAATCAACATTGAGTCACAGCAATGAGGGATGGACACCTGTAACAGTGGGCTTATAATGGTTAAGATGAGATAATGGGTGTAAATGAGCAAATTGTTTTCCTTTTTCTTTTTAGTGAAACTTTTATAGAAATTTGCCTAAATAATAAGTCCCTCTGTTGTGTTCAGATATGAAAGAGTTCATTAATAAACGAAGACTTGAAAAATTATTAATACCGATGTAACTTTTTCACATTTTGGTGCATTTAAGATTTTATGCAATAGATCAACATAAAGAGAAACTATTTTATTACATTAACAATTCAGAACTGTACTGTGCATGTGTATCTAATTCCCTCTCAATCATGATGTAAAACTATATTCCACATGCATCTGTTGCTGCATGTGTTTTGGGGGTAAAGTCTGATGTTTCTGTCCATTCTTCTTAGAAAAATATTACACGTAACTGGATTCTACCTCAATTCTATGCCTACATTTACAGAATTTCAAATGGTAAATCTTGCTGTATACTTATGTATACGTTCCCTGAATTTAGCTTTATCAAATGTTACATCAGCTCAGAGAGTTCATATCCATATTGAGATTAAAATACATATGCATGGACTCTATTTAATAATTATGTAACTTCTGAAATCTATTGGTTAGAATGGACTAAAAGGTGATCAGAGTAAAGAGGGCAAAATACAAAATTACAAAACTGTCTTTGTTAAAGCAAACAAAATAACATTGAAAACTTTGCATCCTTTTTCTTTGCACTTCATAATTGAACGTTGTGTTGGTCACGTCTCATAAAATCGCAGTAAAATACACTGAAGTTTTTCAGGCAAAATTTTAAAAAATGAAGGGGTATGAATTTGTTTGGAAGGCACCGTAGTCAAAAGTAAAAGCCTTAAAAAGTAGAAGCAGAAGTAGTAAAAGAGAGGGACATAATTAAAGGAAATCTCAGAGGGAGAGATTTCGTTTGTGTTTAGTCTCTCCCGTCATGGTTCCTTTGGCATCGCCTCATTCATCTGAGAGCAGTGAACGGTCCCTGAAGCTCTTACAATAACAGGGAAATGATGGGAGAATTCAAAGGAGTTAAATATAGAGGTGAAACTAAAGTTAACATTTCACCTGACTGTACTCACAGGTTTAAATGCTCAACTATAAATACAAGCACAAAATGATGTGATGACAAGCCAAAAAGGGTTGCTGACAGACTTTAGCAGAGCAGAAACCAAAAGGAGGACCAGCCTTGTAATAGTGATTACTGACTGCTGACATTGTGTTTGATAAGAAAATGTACTTGTGTGAACATACTGACAAATGTGCATGCTTAAATGTGCTTCTCCATTATCATTAAAAAATTTGGTGTTTGTTTGCATTTTTAGGTCAACTTATCTCATTGAATTTCTTTTTTTTTTTTTTTTGCAGAGCAACAGGTTTCCAGTTTTTCCAGCAATTCACAAAAATATGTTTTCTATGTCAAAAAGATATTGGTACTAAGTGAACAATGTAGTATATACTAATGCAACTGTGCTTAATTAAACTTTAAGCAAGAGTCTGAACATTTAAATCTTTTATTATTTACAACTGGATTTTTAATTTATTTTAACTCTGATTTTATGTGTTGAAGTTAAATTTGTGAATAGTTAGTTCTAGTTGCATGTCACCCCTGTTTAAATATGTTGGTTCTGATTCATGAATCACTTTGCATAGCATGCAAACTTGAGTCTACATATTCACTAATATTGAAGAGAACCATTTTAATATTCATAGGGATTGCACAACCTTGCTTTAAATAGATTTTCACCAACTATGGTGATTTAATAAATCAATGCTTCAGTTGAAGGAAGTCATGGCTGTCCTATCTGGTTATTTTGATAAAAATCAAAGAGTTTCTAAGATAACTGCATGAATCAAAGCATAACTTCGTCCATAGAGCTTCAAAGGACTGCTACTGAATTTGAGATTTTACAATTTACAAACATGATCAAATTAGTTAGAAACTGCCTCCACAAAAGAGAAAGATTCACGATGAGTTAAATTTGACCACTAATTTGAGGCAATTATCTTGTTCTGCTGCATTCAGAGCATCTGTTTTTCTGTTTGAAATGCTCCCTGGGTTTTCTACTCTGGCTTCCTCTGCATGTGTGCATTTGTAAAACATCACAACTGTGTGCTGAGTCTATAGCTTTGACCTCAAGACCACATAAAGGACTTCATTTTGACAGCACACTCTTACATTTCACTTCACTTTGCATGTCTTCATGCATCAGTCCCACATTTTAAAACAGTCTACATTTCAATATGTTTATTGTGAAATATCCAAGCGAGCTCAGACTGATACATGTACTTTCTCCTTTATATAGGCCTATTCTGATTCACAAAGACATAAGTGAAAAAATACAGTAAGTGTTATTCGTTGCAGGTAATATATAAGGTTTGAATAAAACCTCAATTTAAAACTAAATCACCGGTTTAAAAATGTGCCAACCTGTTACTGAGATGATGGAACTTTTGGACAGTTTCAGGTAGAGGAAATAGCATGATTAACCATCTTTCCAAACATTATCAGTTTTATTTCATACCTCTGTAATATTTTTTAGAAAACTAAAGGTAGATTGTTTGCTAATCAGGAAAAAGAACAACATCAGCTTAAATTTCTTCAGCGCAACTCTCCTCCTCGTTGTACTCTAATTGATATATAACAACATAGTGACCCTACACTAGTCTCTATGACCTCTGACCTTGACCCTTAATGGTCGCAGCTGAGGCACAGATTGGTGTGATGCTGCCCTGGGTTCTCTGATCTGTGCTGTAGGTGAAACAGCAAAACGGACAGTAATGAAATGTGGTAACTTGAGCTGATCAACACATAGCTATGGCAACAGGACCTCCTCAAAAGCACCTAGTCAGCACTTAATTCACCTAGTTCAAAGATGTTAGGGTCTTTGGTAGTTAAAGAGGGGCTATATAGGGTGACAAAGCACTTAGATGTAACAGTGACTGACAGATTTTGGAGGAAGTAAAATAGATCCACACCTGCCGGGAGTCTAAAACATCTTTTTTCAGAATTAACTTCATTATTGAAACATATTTCACATTGGTGCTTTCAGATCTGAGTTTAGAATGTATTTTGATTAAATTGGCCGTGAACCAGCATAGTGTTGGGTTTGAGGATGATCTGACGAAGGGTGTTCTTTTTATGACTTAGGGTTATAAAAGAGCTTGAGTCATGCATGCATTTGGCAGCTCCATCAAAAGACACAGCCTTGGCTCCAATGCAAGATTTGTGCAATCATATATGATATCACTAGTTCAGAAAACATAACCTGATGTGCCAGATGGTCTGCTTCACAGAACCATCTGGAAAGTTCTTCTGGAGTTTTAACTATGCTCAGAAAAAAACATAATTATAATCATTAGTAAAACAAACAATGTTGCGTGACTAAAGTGTCAATTGTTGATACTGCCAGTGAGGAGTGCTCTTAAAAGCTTAAATATCTATGATAGGTATGCACCTAAAAACGACAGCAGGGCAACAATGTGGCTATTTCATTAGCCGAGCCTTGAGACCTTTCTGTCAATGACTCTTAATTTGGTGAGCCTAGTTAATTCTTCTAGTTTTTAAAGAAATATAAAACAAATTGCTACGGGTTGCAAAATTTATAGGAGCTCTCTAAAAGTTTGTGTTAAAACAGTTTTTGAAATATTAATATAAGTACTATCATTCTAAAACACGTGTTATTTTTTTTATTTATTGTAGATTGACTATTTTCCAAAGGCAACACATCTCTTTACTTTAGCAATAATGATAATAAAATTTAATTAAATATGGACTTTCAAAAGGCCACAGTTCTAAATACTGAATTAAAAGCAGCCGCCTAGTTCAGATCGGCTCTTCTCTTGTTGACGTGGACGACGGTTGTTTACAGTACAGGAAATTTGTAGGAGAAAAAGTAGATTTTTTGTCTGATCTGACTAGAGCATCCTTTTTCCACATGTTTGATGGGTAACCTATGTGTGGCAAACTGCAAAAAAATATTTGTTGCTGCTCCTCCACACAAACTTGCCCAGCCTGCTGTAGTAGGTAGTTGACTATGTCTTAGTATGTGTGCAGTTGTTGCACAAATGCTAATGTATTGAACCAACACTTTGAATCTAAGATATAGAACACAGAAGAAAATTACCTTTCTGACTTGTGACTCAATGCAAGAAAATTATGAAAACAAGGTGAATCCCAGAGAATCCTCTGGTATAATACTCCCCTTGTTATGTCCTATCAAGTGAAGCTCCTCAAATGTAGAAACACATTTCTATCCCACACTGCATGTGTGAAAGCAGCAACCTAAACTTGTTTAAAACAAATTAATATTGGTAGCCATGAAGGAAGATTTGAAATACTGCAGCAATAAGCCAAGTTCCTGGCAAAGATTGCCACGTTGTATCCCCCGTTGCTTTGAAGACTGTACTTCACTTTGTATGTACCCATTAATTCTATTCTGCATGCAGAGCCGGTGTCTGGGGTGTTGGTTTGTTGCTGAAGAATGCTTTCAAAGCATGCGAGAATGTAATCTTTAACAGTCTTTAGTGATGGGTTAAGCCCCCCGGACACTGCAAAGCAATCAGCCTGCCTCCCAGACAGATAACAGTATATCTGGATCAAACACACTCAAACACACAGACGCACAGCCATCAGTCCATTCGGTGGCTCCCGAGTGAACATCCTGGGGAGGCTAAGCTCTTAATTTGTTCTGACCAGAGCACGTTGCGTCTCCGTAGGCCAATAGTTGAAGCCTCTCTATCAGTGTGAATGAGTTTGTATCTGCGTGTATGTGTGAGGGAGGTAGAAAGGGTTCTCCGCCATAGCCACACATTTGGAGAAATCATTTCTGAGCAGCGGTCTCCGAGGGGCATGCTGCTTATCAGAGCGAAGTCAGTGGATGACGTGAGTAATTACAGATGATTCACCTTGAGGACCTGATCATCAGCAATATTTATCTGTGTCTGTGTCTCTGACTTTCCCCCCTCTGAGATTTTCCTGCTTTCTTCACAGCCTTCCATTCACTCTCCTTACTCATCTATTTGATCCTCCTGTCACTCATTTCTCGTCCATTCTCAAAAATGAATGTTCTCTGGTCAGATGAGACAGGCAGCATCATCCTGTGGGAAGTCTTTCTCATGAAAGAAGTTTGGGTTTTATTCAAATAAGATGAAAACTGAACTTTTTATCCAACATACAAAGTGCTACATAAGATGGAAAACTCACATTGAACATCTCCCTCAACACAGATATTTAGTGCCTATCATGGCAGCGGCAAATACTTTACTACCATAAGCCAGATTATTACCAACATTTATCTGTCTACATCTCTTTCATTTTCTCCTTCTCTCACTTTCCTCTGCATTTTCAACACCCCTCCATCTATTCTTTCTCCTCATCTTTTCAACCCTTAGCTAATTCCCTGCTCATTCTGCTTGGAAAGGTTCTCCGTAGGGAATCACACCAACGGTCATTCTCACAGCACTTTTACAAATTGGATAACCACAAACTTCTTATCTAAACTAGTTCAAAGAAGAAAATCTGAAATAAAACAGATATTTCTCTGCAAACTGCATAACCTCTGTCACACATTCCAGTGGCCAGGGCTGTATCAAGTACCCGTATCAGTGCACATTTTCCTAGTTGCTCACACGCAAATAACTTTAGCCAGCACAACATCCATCTCTTCCGTCATTTAGTCGCACAGTTGCAATTGTGTAGTCTGCAATCGTCTGTAGACCAAATGGATTTTAAAGTGCATGCAGTTTTTTCTGATTTTTTTTTTTTTTTTTTCATTGCGGTTGATCCTCATTGGAGAAGCTCGGCATACTCCGACAGTGCCAGCGCTGTATACGGCCGAAGGAAACTAGGTTTGGCAGTCCAATGGAACAAATGACGGGATTACCTTAAGCTACTGCCAAAGAGTAATTCTAACACTTAATAAAGGAAAAACAGGGAATTGTGTATGTGTGTGTGTGTGAGAGAGGGGGAAAGTTTGTGTGAGTCTGTGTGAGAGAGAGTAAAAGAGAAGTGGGGGTGGTGGGTGACAGGAGGCCAGCCCAGAGGCGCAGGAGTCTAACTAGTTAGACAAATAAACACTGAACAAGAGCCCACTGGAGGGCTTTGGTGGAGAAAGACAGACTCGCAGATGACAGAGGCTGCATTTTCTTTTTTATTTCAGCTTTTTCCTATAACTTCTTTACATAAAGTGTTGTACTATTTACAAAAATGTGATACGTTTTGAATTTAGGAGGAAAAAAGGACAGTTCAAGGTTTTTCAACATGTGTTCGAGCTGCAGAATGAGCAACATGCTATGTAAACTGCATTTTACTCTTATTCATACATTGGTTTCATGATTGTAAACCAGAACTCAATTTTTTAAGGGGTGACAATGCATGTAAAAAAATGTTTTGAACCACACAGAATTCTGAAAATCTTCAAGTAAATAAGATTGTGGTTACTATTTTGTGGATGTTGCATTTAAATTAACCAACTTATTAAGAAAACATTTTAGCTCTTCTCCTAATTGATTAGGAGTACCTTACATTTTTTATTATTATTTTATTAGGAGTAGATTAAGAATAAGCAATACTCATTCAATTTACAATAAAAACCATACTTTATTTCTATGGTAAAAAATTATGAATAATAATATTTGAAGACGTGCTTTGTTTTAAATTATGTGTGAAACCTTTTCCTACAAATACAAATGTAGTGAAAGAAAATAAACTTTTGATATCAAAATAGAAAATGCTGTGGTGTGAAATAACTGAAATAATGTTCAACAAATGAGACTGCTAAGTTTGCATGCATTGTATAAACACCATCTATGTTGTTCTTGTAATATTTTATTAGAGGTAGTCATTTTTATATCTCCTCTTACGAGGATCATTTGGGGCCAAGAACCCGAAGCCCGTTAATTCCATAATCTCTCTTTAAACACACACATATTCAAATGCACAAACGAGAGCACATGAATGCCGTACAGTTTCCCTTAAGTCTCTCAACCATATGGCACACTGAATACTTAACCTTTGACCTGCACGATGAAAAACAGGCAAAAATGTCTGAGAAAGTGGGTCAATCTACATTTGATTCTGTTGTTCAATAAGAGGATCAATGGAGTCTAAACATCATGATTTTTGTGGTTTAAGTCCTCATGCAGTTCAGGCATGATTAAAGTGGTGAAGGTAAAAGACTTAAAGATACTCACCCCATGTGATGGGTAGGAAATCCATCCTAGCTCCCCTTGGCTTGCTTTGGAGTCTAACAGGTTAACTGTGGTAGGAGAGAAAAGGAAAAACAGACAGCATATGAGTGACCAGTTCTTGTTAGCCCCAATTAGCCTTCATTTAATCCCAAAGGAGAAATCTCCAACCTCAAGGACTGATTATTTACTCAGCTGCCACACACTGTGACTCACACGATGGCATTAAATGGCTCCATGGCTAACTTTGTGAAGACAGTGATTCAAATAAAGACTCTCTGTTTCTGTTTTAAGCCTTTATTAATTATTAGGTTCCTAACCTGAACTGTAGCTTAACACTACAGTCAGACCTAAACTATTTTAGATTTTAATAATCTAAAATAGTTTAGATTGTTCCTTATAATGCATAAGGAGCAACATCCTCATTGTTTCTCCTTACGCATTATAGCAGCTTGCAAAAGTGTTCATACCTGTTAAACTATTTCTTCTTTCTGATATGTGACCAAAAATCACAAGCTTTAAAGTATTTTATTTTATGTAAGTGACCAATTCATATGAAGTAGAAAGCTTTCAAACAAATCTCATGCTCCTAAATAAAATATAACTGTGGTGAGAAGAAAGTCATTGTTGAACGAGAATGATAAGTCATGTTATATTGTTAAGACAGTATGATGCTGTTGAATATTTTCTTTTCAGTAGCAAGAGGCTGGTAGAACAGAGTTGACTGAAAGCTGGAAGAAGCTGTGTCTATTCAATCCAACATCTGAAAATAGAAAGATGATAGGATGAGATCAAAACTGAACTTTCTGCCTTACGTGCATGATGCTCTAACATTTTTTCAACACATTATCCCCACAGAAAAAAAAAAAAAAAACATGGTGTTGGCAGCATCATGATGTGGGGTTTCAAGAACAGGTATGCTGTCAGAGCCATTGGTTCAATACAATGAATGGAGTTAAATCTGTTTTATCTCATTAAAGCTCAATAACATACAATAAATTATGTGTATATATACTGCTCAAAAGAATAAAGGGAACACTCAAATAACACATCCTAGATCTGAATGAATGAAAGTTTGTTTCA
>CAEGAG010145082.1:0-23282 GCA_903067065.1 Brachyrhaphis terrabensis
TTGTCTGATGTACGCCAGTCTGTTACTCTGTCCATTCGTGTGCCTTGTTGCTACCTGTGAAGAGCCCTGGTTTCCGCTCTGCAGTGCCGCCTTGGTTGTTGGACTATTTGGACTTGTTTATTCTTATTAAATCATCATCATTCTATATATTACCTGGGTCTCCAGCGTCTGCCTCACCACCTCACCACACATTTCCTGACACACACAGTGTGACATCATCTAGAAGTAATGACCTAATTCATTCTTTGACCTAGAAGTAGGTCAAAGAAGTAGGTCATTAATGATCTACTTCTAAACTATTAATGTCCAGAAGGCCAAGGTAAATTATCTAAATGCTTTTAAATCAGACTTAATTAAATTTCTGCTGTCAGGTGAAAGATTTACAAAAATTGGAGATCAGAAACCGTCAAAACTCTCGATCTTAAATAGTTTTCAAATCACCACCAGTAGTCAGGTCTGTTGATGTAAAGTTTGCAATCGTTCTGAATACAGACAAAGATTTTAGTTTATTATGATTGTAGACAGAAGTCTGATTAAAAGGATGGAGCTGTTCTACTTTGTGGATTTTTATTTGACACACTAAAGCATTTGTTGATTGTGGATTAATTTTTTCCTCCAGTTGCCAAAGTTAGCATAAATGACGTCATGTCTTATTTAAGTGTGTAAACAGCAGTCTGTCTGCTGACGCTGTCATGCTGTTACTAATCAGACTGACTCGAAAGCAGATGTTCATCCAAAACACACAGCATGAGTCAGCAAATGTTAGACATGAATCAAACGCACCCAGCGAACCAACAAGGCCTTCATAGGTGGGACTCATTTTTAGAAAAAAAATAAAGAATGACAACCAAGGGTGAGTCTGGAGGAGCTGCTGAGATGTACTGCTCAGGTGGGAGAACCTGTCAGCAAAGAGTGAAGTCTGCTAAAGGATGATCATTTAAAGTTTGGCACAAGATGCCGAGGTAGATGGAACCACAAATTCATAAAACTTTGCATATTTTGGCGAACATGCAAAATAATGTGTGTGTTGGAAATATAACGCTGACTGGATGTCATCCATTGTTACAACGAAACACGGTGGTGGCAGCATCATGCTTTGAGAATGAAAAAGAAATTACAGAAAAGAGAAAAAACTGAAAGAAAGACAGAAACAAGAAAAAAGACAAATAAAAAAGACAGAAAGGAAGGAAGAAAGAACGAAAGAACAAAAGAAAGATAAAATGAGAAAGAGAAAAGAAAAAGACAAAAAAAATGAAAGAAAAAGAACAAACTGAAAAAAGACAGGAAAACAATAAAAAAGAAAAACAGAAAAGATAGAATGAAAGATAAAGGAAAAGAAAGAAAGAAAGAAAGAGAAATGCAAAGATAGACATAAAGAGAAAGAAAGGCTGACAAAACAACAGGGAGAAAAAGACAAGTAGACAGTCAGAAAGAAAGAATCCTACTGAGAAAGATATAAAATTAATATTATTATATTTCAGAGAGTTAATCTCAGAAATAATTTAATTTCAATGAACAAAATGAAGGATTTCTTCCCACTGATGAGGTCATGAAGGCCAAACTACTTCAGAAACATCCCTGAACCTGAAAGTCTGTTTATTTTGGCCAAGTGAGAGGAAAGTTTAGAAAAACCATCACATCAGGAGCAATTATCACTAAAACAGCCACAACAACGTCAGAGTAACTGATCTAACACTCAAGATAAGAGGATTATTATTCAGCAGCAACGAAACTGGGTCAGCTTTAACTCTGACTGAACTGAAATAGAAACACAATTCTGATTTATAAAAGCTTTTTTCCTCATCCATCATACCTGAATGTGTGTAAGTAGCAGCGTGTTAAAGGTTGAAAACAGGACAGACTAGCAGCTGAGAGTTGCAGAGTTGCTGTTGTTGGACTGAGGCTGTTTGCAGCCCTGCAGTGAAACCTCTGCAGTCGCGTCTCAACATGTCGGCCGAGGCGCTGCTCTCTGATCCACCTGTCTGCTGGCTTTTATCTCAGTCCAAGCAACACAATCTGATCCAGATTTTAAGTTTAAACACGAGCAGGTAGTTACTATCTGCCAATCCCAAACATCCAGAATCCTACCTTAAACGTGTCCTTTACCAAATAATCCATCACATAATCCATCATTTGCATCTGCAGACGTCAGAGTCCGCATGATTTCAGGGTTTTTCTGTAAGACTGATGGTAAAAAGCTGCAGCTTCGGCTTCGGCTTGGCCGGGTCCATTCTACAGGGGTTCTAACTGGTCGCCTGGTGTCACACTGACTCGGTTCCTGCAGCCAAACCCAGAATCTGCTGAGTCCACAAACAGGATCAAGCAGAGATCTGCTATCAGCCGAGGCGGCGTTCTGCCTCCGGATCCCGGTTGTCTGCTCCAGACTTCCTGTTGGGTTCACCGGAAAGTGGACCGGACCGATGCACCAGATGGCCCGTCGCAGCCCGACTCTCCCTCCAGCTCATTTAACCGATAAATCTCCTCAAATCCCTCTAAATCAGAGCGGTAGACTCATGCAGCTTACAGCGGCCGGTGGGTGAACGGCGCCGTCTTACCTGGACCTGCTCGCCACGCAGCGAGGAGTCGCCCAGCAGCGGCTCGGCGGGCGGCGTGTTGATGGTGACGGACTTCTCTGAACGACTGTCTTTGCTGCGTGACTTGTGCCGGTCCCGACTTCGCTCCCTGGAAGAAAAAACACAAAAGAATCTAGTTGGGCCCCATCATTCCTCGTTTCACTCCATCTGTGTGACCTTTAACCCTGATGAGTAAGAATAAGAATGTGAGAAGCAAAGTAGATTCTAACAACAATGAGAGAAAATCAATTTCAATTGTCTATAAATAGTTTTTTGTTGGTAATTTCAATATTTCAGAAATTTCTGAATTTATGCATTTCGTGTTGGAAACGTGCAGTACTGTGCCTCACCTCTAGGGGCGCTGTTTCACACAAGTGAATGAAGCAGGCATTGGGCACATGTGTACCTGTTTAATTACACATTGACGTTCCAGTCTGTTTGATATATTTAATGAATGTGTGTGACATATTTAGTCTTTCTGTGCAGTGAAAATGCGGCAAAAAGTACCATGCCTCACTGACAGGGGGCAGTGCTGAGCCCAATAGACACAACAAGTGCTCTTCTTCTACACATTTAAAAAGTACAGATGGAACAAAACCATTCAAGACTGCTCTCTTTGGCTGCCAGATTCTAAAATCTGGCAGAAAAGGAAAGAAAATGACCTTATTAAATATTATTTTATTTTAGAAGCTTTAATTAGTTATAATTAAAATAGATTTCTGGTGGAGTCTGTGCCTCTCCTGTCATTAATCCAGTGTAGACTGTGAACGGCAGGTAACCTGACCCCCACGTGGCCCGATTCCCCCACTCACTTGTTCCATTAGCGGAGGAAAGCCTCGTTAATCCCTCATCTGTTTCCTCCGCCTGCAGGCTCTAAGGTAAAGTGAGCTGCAGAGCGGAATAAACTCAAACCGTCTGAGCAGGACAGTAGATGCTCCTCGTCTCATTACAGCCACAGATCCCAATGGATTTACTGGGACTTTATGTGACTGACCAACTAAACCACCAAATATCAGAAGAAGATTACAGTGAAGCACGGAAGTGGCCGTATGATGCTGCAGGGAAGCTTTTCTTCATCAGATTTAATGGGACAATGGAGATAAGTGCAGGACAAATAGCTAACGCTACGTTCATCCAGCATGATTTTTTTTGCGACAAATCCTGATCCTTTCACCGAATTAAAAAAAAAAGAAAGAAATTTGCGCCGCCACTGTCCAGATGTGGTACGATCTGAACTGGCATGTCGCATTTTATCCTGAGACATGCTAGACGCTGTAAATTTTTATTTTCTGTAAAACACGCCACACTGGAAGACATTTTAACAACCAGAAAACAAAAGATAAAATCCACAAACAACCAAAACCATAAATAAAATGGAATATAATCTCTCCCTAAACAAAATTGCCGATTGTCAAAAAGGAAATTATTGAGCTACCGTACTTTTAATTTATCATGCAATTAATTGCTTATAAACAGCGTCTGTAAAAACTAAAATTATGCCACTGCTGGTTCTGATTTTTCTACAGAAGTTGCAGAAAAATGCAAGTCAAACTTTGTCTTTACTTTAAAACTTTAACATCGATTAATTTCATTTGTCATTCTACTCCTACAACAAAAATTAGAAATAATAACATTTATAAATAAAAAACGAGTGCATAAATAATGAGTGTTGCTAAATCGTAATAAATATAATTAGAAAAGTGATTATGTAAACATTGCGCCACTGTGTGATGTTTATGGGGTTTTTTCTACGGTGGCCCTGAGGCTCAAACCACTTCAACAAATCAATAAATCTACAAATTACAAAAACACAATAACATTTAGTGCAGTGAATATTTGTGGAAGTGGTTTGCACCTCAGGGCCACCGTCCTTTGGGGTCGTAACAGAAGTCTGACTGCGGTCGCATTTGATTATTGTAGTAGTTTGAAAAACTGCAAAAAATAAAAGAAGAAAAATTGGATTTGAGCAAAAATCATAAATGAGAACGTGAACGTAGCCTAGCTTACCATCAAGTCTGACTACGAAAGTCTGTGCAGCCATTACTGTGGTCAAAGTTGAAAAACCCATTAAAATAATCAGATCTGCTGCCTGTAAACAGCAACCATAAAAAAAAACCTCTAACGGAGTCGTCAGAGCACAGAGGATATCCTGGCTGCAGGGGAGAGCGGAGGAAGTCGGGTGATTGACAGCAGTGGAAATACAACAGTTCACCAGAGCTGCTCTGGATGCGACTACAGGGCGTTTCCAGCCTCTCTTCCTGCACTTCCTTTTGAATACGCTCCTGGTTTCCTACAGAAAGTCTCAGCCGCTATTATACGTTCACACAGAAAGAAAGAAAGAAAAAGGGAGCAGAGTTTGAACAGCCTGCAGCTGCAGACTGACATGTTCTTATCATATAAATCCAGCAGATTAGGATGGTGATGGAAGCCTTTAAATACATTACCACAGTCATTATTACTTTAAATATTATTACAACTGCCCTAATCACTGTGGTGATGGTTATTCTAGAGGGAGAGATCATCAGTCAAACTCTGGCACTGATTAATTGGAGTGGAGCGCTGTGGAAGAAGCAGCAGCAGCGCTCGCTGAAGACTTCAAAGTGTTTATGAAAATCAGGAAAAACGCTGGGGAACATCAGGAAGAAGCTACAGAGGAGAATCAGGGAGGAGGAAGTGACAAAAGACACTTCAAAATACCCGAGTCAGAGGATTCAACTTGGCCTTCTGCATGTAAATGATCGAGGCGCAAAATAAAAGTAGCCACACCTTCAGAATGAAGTTTGTCTTTTAAAAAAAACTTCATATACACATTCAGCCTATATTTGCGCACTTATAGCTAAACTAACACAGCAGTGGTAGGTTAGCTACTGCTGCTATTAGCTAATCTAACACCGCTGTGGTAGGCTAGCTAATTTAAGCACCTACTCTACTGATGATCTGTCACAATTGTATTTAAGTTGCCTTTTTTTATTTTGTAACTGAACTGAAACACACCAAATTCCACAGCACATCTACATGTGAAGGTTGTCATAGTCAAGCTAGCATAACTGAGCTACTTCCCTCCCCCTCGCTATTTTGTTGGAAATTAGTAGCAAAGCATTGTGTCCCTTTTTCGTTTATATGTCATGCGTACATTTAAGATTTAGCGTGTTCTGTTGGCAACTTAACAGCTACAATCAAAGCCAGTTATTGTTAGCGAGCAGCTTCTTGCCTCCAGCAGGAAGATCTTGTCCACGTGTAACATCACTCTGCAACGGGTCTATAGTTTGGCCTTCAAGCATAATGTTTCAGATACGATTTGAACAGCAGGACACAGAATAATGTCAGGTAATTTTTCCGTTGAGTCATTTTTGGGATGCATTTCAGATGAGTGTATTAAAATGACTCATCTGATAAACAAAAGTATCACCTTCACCTTCTCCACTGCCCATATTCATCTCCTCTACAAGATCACCTCACGACCTTTCCCCCAGTCTCATCAGCATGCAGCTGGCTGCTTTGGTTTGCCACCGTGCCGAGCTCCGGTTTGATTAATGGATTCTGACTTTTCGGCATGGATCCCGGAAATGACTGTGGCTTCTTGGAAAGGCTAAAGTGGAAGAATTAGAGAAGGGGCTTTGCGAGAGCTGGAAAAACCTGGCAAACTGGGGAAGAAGCATCACTTCCTCCACGATTCGAGGCCGACTGCTGAAATAGCGCAGCCAACCAGGGTGACATGCCAGACTCTCTGTGGACCAAAATGTCCATCTCTTCTTCTCTGGCATTGCAACCGGGACACCTGTGAGCCAGAACTGGAGGGCAACACAATCATCTAAACTCATGCATTTGGGTAAATCTGAATGGAAATGATGGCACTTTCTCTCTTCTTTATTTTTAAAGATTGAGTAAAACAACATTTCATTTTGTCTAATTCCATCATCACAATCACTAAGCAAATATATTGATCAATGTTCCAGTTATTATGAATCAAAGTCAGCTCTAAACAGGTGGGTTTTTAGTTTAATTCACATGAACTCAGTGTTTCCTGTAAGTTTGTTCCAGACTTGTGGTGCTGCTTCACCATGTTTGGTTCTTCAGTTTAAGGACTTTAACAATGGAATGTTAAAGTCTGGTTTTAGTCAGAACGCCAGCAGCAGCATTCTGTATCTGACTGATTTTTTTAGCCAGACTTGTGAAGACACTGTTACAGTAATCAATGTAACTAAATGTAAATACATTGATGTGTTTTTTTTGTGCTTAGAAATTAAGTCTTTTAATCTTAGAAGGCCGACTTTGTAACTGTCTTTATGTGTCCCTGAAGGTTCAGGTCACATTTCAGACCTGATCTTTAGTTTCCAGCTGTAATAACTAAAACTATGAGCTGATTGTAGATCATTCCTTCAATTTTGTTTCTCTTCTGACCTGTTCTAAGCATCAGTTCAGTGTTTGGATGTAGAGCTGTGTATCATCTGCGTAGTTATGGTAACTAATTTAATTTCTTGTTATAACAGGGGCTTGCAGGAGCATGTAGATATTAGATATCAGGGATGCCAGGATTGGACCTTGTGGAACTCCACATATGACTTATCTGATCAGATGAGACGTAAACAAAGAAGTCCCTGTTCTTTAGGTATTGTCTTTAGTTAGAGAGTTTTTAATTCAATTTGCTTCCAAACTAAAAATCAACCAACTAAAACATTTAGCTTTTAAAAACCAGTTCTCCTCTGCCTGCATGTGCCATTACAGCTGCAGATGCATAAATTAGCCACAGCTACCCGGCCCCATCTCAACGCTGAGTGCTGCTCTGTAAATTGGACTAACACCAATGAAATGAACTAATTTTCCACATGAGCAGCTGCTAATATGAGATGTTCAACTAACCAATCATTTAAAGATTCACTACTGAAAGGAGGGACGGACTCCAAAAGCAAAAACCTAAATTAGCTCTGTAGCTTTTTTAATGCTCCAAATAAAAAGCTGCGGTTGTAAAACGACAAAATATAGAAAAACTTTAACATCCAAAGGCACCAAAGAGAAAAAAGAGACGAAGCAGCTCGTATTTGTCAGAGTAATTAGACAGCAGCGATCTGGGGTGTAAAGAGATTACCTTCAAAAGAGCTATCAAAGGAAACAATCTAGGTTTTGTTTATGAAATCAGGGGACAGCCGGTGGTTTTGGCACCAGGAGGAAGAACAGAGGAGAGCGATGGAGCCTGGATGTGGGGCCCATATGCTGCTTTCACAATTTTCAGGTGAGAGTAAGGGCACCTTCAGAGGAAAACTTTTATTTGGGGAATGCGAGTGACACACCTGCACCAAAGTTATTATAGTTAACTAAAACCAACAAAAATAATGAAAACTGAAATTGAGAAAACATTTTATTTAATTGATAATTAATGGGGGGAAAAGTATAATTAACTGGATCTAAAACATACTGAAATTATAGATATAATATCCTTCATTTTTGTGTTTATGAATCCATTTATTAGCGTTTTGAACTGATGTGAAATTACTTTTTTTCCCACATATTCCACCATTTAAACTAGTCCGCAAAATGGAGACAGCAAAAGTTGGGAAAAAAGGCCAGAGACAATTGGTTGTTCAACAATAACTGATTATATATTATATATGTTTTAATGGTATCGTCTGTTAGGTATTCACTATCTAATCAATATAAACATAATCATAATACTGTCACCTGTTTGAATTCTGCACAGAAAAATTAACCAAAGTATGAAACGACTAAAACTACTGAGATAACTGATAAAAACTAAACTAAAACTAAACAATATTTGACCAATAATAGCTATAAAACACCCTAAAAAAATAAGTAAAGCTAATTGAATTTGACAAAAGCATGGAGAAGCAGCATTCAGCTTCTACACGCCACAAATCTGAACAATGCAAAACAGCTGAAACACTGAAATCCTATAAATCCAGACTCAATACCCACCTGTTTAGATTTGCTTTTGAAATATTAATATTAGTATTTATTGTGTGTTTTTATGATTTGATTGTTTGGAAAGTCACAACAAAGTAAAACTAAATAATAATGAAAAACCCAAAACCACTACAACCCGGTCTGTCCCGCTGAACGTGGCAGGAGATTCAGGAGGAAGAGGAGCTGCAGACGACATGAGAGGCAACAGGTGGCAGCAGGAGAGAGAGAGAAGCAGGGCGGCATGTGACAGACAATCCAGCAGCGCCGTCAGTCAGTGAGGCCTCCTCCACACCTGTCCCCCCTGCTCCCCCCCACCAAACCAGTCAACCACGTCCATTTGGGTTCTGACAGACTGATGTCCCTCATGGGACTATTGGTCTGCAGAGACGTGAGAGAGGAGGAGAAGTAGAAACTCTGGCTGCTTGACCATCAAGAACTTCTTGGTTTTATCTCTCATTCTACACCAGTCGGTCTGTTTAGTTATTACACTGCAAAACACTAAATCTTACCAAGTATTTTTTGTCTTTGTACACTTGAAATAAGACAAAACTGACTTGCAAGTAACTTTCCAGCAAGATATAGGAGTAAATAATTTCTTAATATTGATGAAAAGCTACTAGTTCCTTTTGCAGGTTATTTCTCCTAGAACATGTCTTGTTAAAAGTGAAATAATCTGCCAATGGAACAGGTATTTTATTAAGTTAAAACAAGCTCATATATGTTGCTAAAAAGTTACTTGTAAGTTAGTTTTGCAAAACAGCCGAATCGCTGAGTTTCTTTAAATATAGACTAAAATTCAAAAGCAATTTATAGAATTGCTTTTGAACCATAATAGGGATTCAAAAACTAATTTATCAGTGCTGATTTCCTTAATTTTGGGAGATCGGTGATCGGTCGATACTTAGATGTGAAGCCGATCTTTTCTACCTCAGTAAAGGTATAAAATCAGACAACTGAGAAAGTGAGGACAGATAGAAATGAAGAAAGGAAAGAAAGACAAGAAACAAGGAACTGAAAAAATGAGCAAGGACACTAGGAGAGACATCATTAATAGAAAGAGAGAAAGAAAGATTTTTAATTTTTAAAAACTCATTTATTCACTCAGTAGTGAAAGTTCAGTTTCCATAAACTGTTTTGTTTTCCATTAACCAGATCTGGAAACTACAACCAAATTCCATGCTTTTCCAGGCTGCAGAGGAGCCTGGTGGTTGTTTTATGTCTCAAACATCAATATGGCTGAAGAAATGTGGATTTTCTTCCCCTCATCAATAATAAATAATCACTTGTCAACAACATCAGTGCCAAATCAAAGCTGGGACTCATCAGTCCCAGCTTCTCTGGAGGTAAATAATTAACCAGCAGGATTTAGTCTTACCCGTGTCTGTGCGATCCCCGGGAGCGTCCTGAGTAATGGGAATAGCCGGAGTAGGTGGACTCCGTATCCATGGCAACGGAGGCCGGCCGGCTCCAGGCAACGCGGAGGCCGCTCCGCTCGACCGCTGGCAGACGGCTGAACCCGGCGCGCTCGTCTCGTTAAGCTCCGAGGCGATCGATCGACCCGCTCAGGAGGCCGGTGGCGGCGGCGGCAGCGGAGAGCTGGCGGCGGCGGTCAGGCTGGAAAGCGACCCTGCGGGCGCCCGCTGCGGAAACATCAACCTGCAGAGAGGGAACGCCAGGACGGGGGAAATTTAAATTCACAACGCGAAAAGAATCCGTCAGAGACTAAGGGAGGTGAGGAGGAGGAAACGGCGTCCGATGGGAGTAAAGATGAAATCAAGCATTCGACTCACATCACGCCTGTTTATTCTCCCTCATGCAAAACGCTCAGATGTTGCTCTGCAGCTGCATTATCAATCAGCGTTTCCTGTTCTGACAGAAATGTTAGAGCAGCTCCAGCTGAGCACTTCAGAAAAAATAAACACTTGAGTCCTGTAGAGAAAAGAAAAGTTCCTTCAATTCATGCAAACGAAGACGATCAGGACCAGTGGAGAACTGTACGTAAAATCTAAGGCACAACTTCACTGCAGCAACTCTATCAAGTCTATATTCTAGATATGAAGCACCCATTGTTTTCTGTGCTGTTCTTCCCTGTTTATTTGGAACCACATCAGGACTGTCTTCTTGATTAACGTCAAACACTTCATTTCAACCACCATCATCAATCTGCAATAATAGCTGCACAGGGCAACTCCTGTCCAGTTTGCTGCCCCAAGAACTACCAACGGAAACGACACAATAAACCTCTGAAGACAAGAGGCAACACAAAAATGCTGTGGTGTCCAAATTTAGCAGTTGTTAGATTTCCCTTTTCTCTTTGGTAAAACATCACGACCCATTTCTCACATTAGTTTTGGTTCTGTTGACCCTGACCTGCGCTGTAGTTCACTTCTTGCTTTTGGAGCATAAGTTCACTTTAATTGAACCAAAACCAAGTTTTCACAACAGTTCGACTGTAAATTCATACTTCCACAAACAAACAATACTTTCTTGACAAACAGACGAGAGATTGACTGGTGTGAAGGCATCATAGGAGTAAAAACTGAATCAGTGCCAAGATACCAAACTATTTAAATCAACTTACCCAACACTAGAAAGAAACATTCAAGAAAAATCATGCCAGAACCTTCGTTGTAGCAATAAAACACATATCCAAATAGTCTAAACCTCCAGCAAGTCAATACCTAGACAGCAGGATCTCCAGAAGCCCCACCCCAGCCTTAAACAACTCAAACTCAAAGAAAAACCTTAAATCTGTTCAACACAGAGTTCAAAACTACGTTAAGGAGTACTCTGGTTTTGGTGCAATCAGAGGAAAAGGATAAACATGATTTGTAAATCACTAAGATCAGCATGAGAGCTGGGAAGAGGTGTTCAAGTGGCGCATTTGGCTCAGGGTCAAATTTAACTGCATATTTCTGAGGGATGGCAAAGAGTGAGTCACAGATACCTTGAGGCATGCTTTGATGTAGTGAGGGTGCGGGACACACATGCACACACATAATCACAGCCTCTCACTGCACTGAGGTAGTTAAAACCCAACCAAAATAAGAACCGAATGCAGTTTCTGCAGAGGTACGCCTTCCTTCGGCTGCACCCTGGACTTAGTCCCACGATTAGTCCCAAAAACAAACCTTAGTCAGTCAGTAGAGGAAGCACGGGTTAAGATTCTGGTGCAGGTTCTGATATTTGAGTCACTCTGTGTGCGTCGCTCTCATGGTTGTCACAGGGCTTTGAGGGTTGTGTAACTGCATACTGGGATCCTTGTAAATCATTTTAACTACCTGATTCACGCTCACATGTTTAAAAATCCATCCTTAACTGGTTCTTAACAGGCAGTCTCACTGGGGATCACAGAGTCCTGCTCAGAGCTTCGTTCACTTCAAGATCAGTTTGGGTTGAGGGTGAGAAAAAAGGATCAGTCCAAAGAAAATATCTGGTTATGATCTTAATTTACTGGTAATTGGAGTGAATTTGGATATTCTCTCTCAAGTCATGCACTGAATTTTGTTTAGTTTCAGTGCAAATATCTTAATAAACTTGGAACAAGACAAAACTAACTTACAAGTAACTTTTCAACAAGGTATAGAAACTTGTTTTAAGTCAATAAATCTTCTTCACTATTGAAAAAGTACTAATACTCGTGAAATAATCTGCCAGTGGAACTAGTAGTTTAAAAAGAACAATATTAGGGAATTATTTACTTAAAAGAAGCTCTTATATCTTGCTGAAAAGTTGCTTCTAAGTCAGTTTTGTCTTATTAAAAGGGTACTAAGATATTTTCACTAGAAACTAGACAAAAATGTTTTTAAAGGTTCAAAAATGCAGGAAACAAGATTGTGTTTTTGCAGTGTTTAGGCCAGGGTGCCCAAAGTCGGTCCAATCAGAGCAGTGTAGACGAGAGCCGCATTCATCCACTCACACTAAATGATGATCATACATTCTTACACCAACATGCAGATTTTTAGTGCCGTGAAATGGAGTCCATCAAACTGGAATTAAAACTAAAGCTTTTTAATAGCCAAATGAAAACTCTTCCCAGAGCCCATGGTTTGGTGTGAAAGTTTAAGCCAATCGTCAGAGCAATTTCCAATATAAACATCTGATTTAATCCTTTTAAAAGCCACTAACTGAGGGATTATTCAGGTTAAATGAGTGTAGGATCATGTTTCAACAAGAGCAGTTATTTTAAAAGCTGGCTCTGTATCTGCCACAATGAATTTCCTGAGCTGACCATCTTAGATGCTTCAACTCGTTCTGCAAACGGCAACGCAGTGAGATCTGGCTGTGAGCTTCACACTGAAGTGTAACAGGATACAGCAGAGCTCTCACATGTGGTCCGGTAAGTGGAACCACTTCAAGTTGGTGAATCGGGAGCTGAAAAGGGAATCTCCTTCTCCTGGAACCAACCCAGGCCCCCCGCTGAGCTGCAGGAGATTAGCGCCAGCAGCGTGTAGAGCAGAGATGTCAAACTCAGTTTCATTTTGGGCCGTATTAAAAATCTGAATGTTCTTAAAGGGGCGGTTGTGCCAGAGTGTATTGATAAAATCTATTAAACTGTTAAAATATTAGTCATTCAATAAGTGTTTCTTTTCCCACTGATCAGGATTCTGTGATTTGTTGAAAAACTGGAGGGAATTAGTGATGTAATTTGGAGTCTAAAGGGCCACTTAAATAGCTCTGATGGGCCAGATTTTGGCCCCCGGGCCTCGAGTTTGACAAATGTGGTGTAGCGGAAAAGGACACCAACAAAATGATTGACCAGAAATCAAGCTTGAGCGATCCTGCTGGATCTTACTAGTTGATCCAGAATAAAAGGGAGCAGATTTGTGTTATAAAAATGTTGAAACACTTAATTACACCCTACTTTAATTCTGAGTAAGCTTGCTTTGGAGAAAATGTTCTCTCTCACCTTCAGAAAACCTTCCACTAACAGAAGGACAAAGAAATACTTTCATCTTGAGAGGGAAAACAACACCAGAGCCACAGGCTATCTGCTGTCAGCAACCGTAAACTAACAGTCCTGCACAACTTCACTTTACGAATAAAAGCAGCTGGCAGGCTCCGATTAGAGCGGCTCAAGTGGATTCATGTAACTGCCTTCACCTTACACCTCAACATGCTGGCAAATTGTCATGAAACTTCAATCAAACAGAATTAGTCTGACTACTTTTACTGCTGCAACGAGAGATAAGGATCTTCTCCGGCTTGTTCAAACCAACTGACCTGAAGATAAGTGGAGTTAGAGACTAATCCGACTGATACCTGGAGGTAGTGAAACAACGACTTAGCGCACATGTTTGTCACTGTTACTTTTTCCTGTCCTGTGTTGGATGTGTGATAGGGTGGGGAAGCTTGTCAGACTTAATGATTAGAAAAACATAGAATCAGGATGTTTCAAATTGATAATCTGGTGACAAAAGACCAAAAAAAACTAAACGGTGGAACGTGGAGACTAGGGCTGAAACGATTAATCGCAATTAATCGATCACTGAATTTATTGTCAACTAGTTTAGCAATCAATTAATCATTTATAGGAGTACAAAGACTCAAACAATTGCTATTTACTGAGCAGTAATTAAGCCAAAACTGTGCAAAGATAATACAACCATTTGTTTCTTTAGCTGCAGAAGCATCTTACAAATAATCAAAGAATGCTGTGTTATTGCATTTTAGGCTATAAAATGTTTATTTACTTAATTAAAATTTTAATTTAATTATTTGTTTATTTGCATCTTTTTATATATTTCTAATCTTGCAGAGAAAAGTTAGGTGGTTCAATGAAAAATCTGCAGAATTTGTCAATTATTTTATTCAATTAATCATTTAATCGTCAGAATAATCGATTAATGAAATAATTGTTTGACGCAGCTTTACCGGAGACTTCTATCAAACAAAACGGAGCAGATTTATGGTATGTTTGGATTTAAATAAATCTAAAGCAGATCTTAAGAAGTGATGCTACAAGGGAGCGTTAAAACTGACTTTTAACACAAATCTTTCCAGCACTTTTAATGATTTTTACGTTAAAAAAAAATGCGAAGAGCTTCTAAAGTGATTTTCAGTGTTGGACCAATGACTTGTTCGGTGATTTTTGGTTGAAATGCTCTTTACGACAGGCTCAAGCTGTAAACTCTCTGGAATGAAGAACCGGTTTGATCTTCCTTTAAAAAAAACCTCCAATTATAACTTTTTTATGCTTTCGCAACAAATTACAGCTGAACCTTTAACTCCAGAAGAACCCTGTTTTATTTCTTCAAATCAAAATCAAATATAACAAAAGCAGCAACATGAACCGAGAAATTAGTCAAACTCAAACATCCTTGTTATTTTAAATGTGCCTGGCAGCACTCCAGACTGAGCTGATTGGGACTAATTTATGAGGATGACCTTTCCGAAGTCGTTCCGGGAAAACTCCAGGAGGCACATGGCTCGGTCACACCCTGCTGGACTTACTGACCCACACTCCCTAAAAGCAGCGATGAACTTTTACAGGCTGGACAGGAGATGCAGCGCTCACCCTGCAGTGCAGGTCACATGATCGGGAGTTACTGAACCATGGAGGTTGACCCGGTCCTAAACCTCTGAAGATGCACACTCTGATTGTGGAGGAGTCACAGGAAGGACAGGAAGAGATCCTCCGGTTTTCTGGTGTACAGTGGCAAATTAGGAATCCAACGAACCAGATGAGAGCCACTCACCCGTTCAAAGAAAAAACACAATGATGGATCACTTTGGACCTAGAAAAGGTTAACAACTGGGAATCTGTGTGATCAACCAACATAAAGTTGTGCAAAATTATGAGGTACCGCCAATTGAGAGACAAAAAGTGTCAAAGTGTGGGATTACTTGAAATTAAATAGAAAAATAACACAAAATTGGCGTTTCACAACAGCATGTCTTTGAACGCCTCTAAGGAAAACATCCATTATGCATCAAGCATAACACTGGTCAGACTTTATTCGAATGCGACCCCAGGCCACTTGGATATCCGATTTTCTCAAATGTGACCTGAATCTGAACGTCCAGGTTGTATTCTTCCGACCGGAAAGTCATTGATATTCGACAAATGTCCCTACCCCTGATGCACACAAGCGGGAAGAAAAACAACCATAACGGACTGTAATGAGGATGAAGTTGTTAATATGATGGCTCCAGTCGGAAAACAACTTCAAAATCGCAAGCTATGCTCCAACGTTAGCATCCACGTTTACTTACCCTAATACTGAGCGCTACATCTTTTTTATGATGGCTGGCAAAACACTGAGTACGCTCTCTACGTGTGACGATACTGCGTCCTCTACTGCGCATGCGGGACACTTTCAGCTCACACTGGAGAACCAAAATCCCAACTAAAAAGATCCAATTTGACAAAATAACGGAAATGGGTCACTTGAGGCTGCAGTGTGAACTTAGTTGATTCCATCACTCTAGCTTGAGAGGTTGAGCTGCTAAAGTCTTTCCTCTGCCTTCATCTCCCAGAATGCTGTGCGGTTCTGGTTTGGAGTTCAGTGAAATTATTTAAAGTTTATCAGATGTATGATCTATAAAAATTGATATTGTGTTTATAAAACAAACTCTCAGATCAAATGCAGATTCTAGTTGTGGGAAGCTGGTAAAATGCCAAAATGATAGAAAAATCTCTCCTGTAGTTATTGACTGGCGTAATAATTAGGACCTGATGTGAGAAAAGACTCTACTCTAAGCTCCCAGCATGCAGTTCATTTGCCCGTCTCAGTGACAGCTCTCCCTCTCACCTCCTGCCCCCATAACACCCTCATAGCGCTCCCTCTATTATCGCACCGATAACACATCTCCTCATGCTGTAACAGGACACAACCAGCACATGCAAAACAACGCCTTCACTTGAGCGAATGGGGGCTGCGACGCGGGGAGATTGTAACTCACCAATGGCAGCGGTCACAAGACATGCCAGGACGAGTCACTGACCCGGTCACATGCTCTACGGGACGCTGAGGTAATGAAGGCCGCCGATTCTGTGGAATTCAATCAACATTCTCCAGTGTCACCGGATTAAAAGCTGTAGAAGCCAAACAGAGTAGGGGCTCACACTGGATACTCCGAATCCACATCTGACCAGTTAGGCCTGTTCCTTATCATGCACCTGTGCGAATGTTAATTACAGATCACTATCGACTCCCGTCTGCGACGAGCAAAGGCCATGTCACGGCGACTCGATCCAAACCCGATGCTCCATTCACAGTCGGCCTCTACTTGTTGCATTTTTCAGCCGTTACTAGGCAACTAGTGAGTGCTGATCCTTGCTCTAAGGTCGGATGTTGATGACTGCATGAGCAAGTGTTTAAAAGAAAATGGCAAGGAGAATGTATTTTACTCTTTTCATAGCAAATATATTAAATTGCAACCAAAAGAAATTAAAATCAAGAGCACTGAAAAGGCAGCGCAATTGAATTGTGAAGTGCCAATCAAAATGAAGGGTGATTGGCTGATTTTCCAACTCAAACCACACATTCACTCACTTTTATCAGATAACTAAAGCATCTTGATTAACATTGCTAGGAAAACCTCTCAGGTTGACGGATTATAAATTACACGTTATGCTTCTTCTGAAGGCAGCTGGTTGCACTGTATGCTGCTTGAGGGCTTCAGAGTGGAAAGGGACTTTCTATCTTCAGAAAGAAAAATTTTCTATTTTTCTTTCTGAGTATAGAAACTTCCTTCCAATCTTTAGATCAGCTTCTTTTATCCAGGTTCATCCGATCACTAACGTGTTTCTAGGTGATGGTTTTTGATTCATTAGGTCTGAGTGTGGTTTGTGAGACTAAACTCAAACATTTTGGATAATTTAGGTCAGTTGATGATTCATAAAGGAGGAAAATAACTTCTATACAGAGCACTAGCCCATTGGTTAGGTTTGGATATCATATTCCCATTTATAAATGACTTAATAATTTAAAAACTGCTTTACTTAGTTTAAAATTAGATTTAGGAAGGGGTAAATACTTTCACAGCACTGTATAACCTTAAACATTTGAAGTTATTAGTGAATTTTCTGCTACTTAGAAAAAACACTTGTTGCATTACGCCTCATATAACAAAATTATAACTATATAAATTAAGAATTTGACCATGTTGTGTAGCTATAAAGGTTACAAACAGATTATCGGTGAGTTGAACTGTCTGACCGGGGCAGGTAAACCCTGCTTTACCCTACCTGTGACCCGGTGGCGGGCGAACCTGCAGGCAGGAAACTCCCCGGTTTCACCGTGGCCTCCGGTACCCCTCCGCCTCCCCCACCGTCACCTCTTTCGTGGTTTCTCTCACCACAAATCTTTTTTTTCTTCTTTAAAACACATTTATAACACCAACTACAATTTTAAACAATATTTGACATCACACTGTCGTGTTCAAATAGTTTTTAGAGCTGCTTTTCGGGAACTCGGAGGTCTACATTGCGTTAGTTAGCGTCAACTCCGCCGCCGCAGGTTACAGTTTACAGCAGCGCTGCGGCTCCAGCCGGGGTTATGCGGATCCATTCAACCGTGATTAGAAGCACTGTTCACTTTTCCTCTAGTGTCGTGCTGTCTTTAACACTTTCGTCTCGATTTAGAAGCTTTGAAACCTGCATATGTGTTAGCAAGACATTCAACAATGTGTCTAAATGAGAATAAATACGGTTAATGGTCCAGTTTCAGGCATTCACATGAAGTTGAAAGCATTCCCTTTCATACAGGTAGGAAAACACACCAGGGCGTGTTCCCAAGTCTTTCCTTTAAAAACGCACACTGAGCCTAAATTCACCCTAATGTTATGTTAGCACAAGCAGCTAGTCGCGCTATCCCACATTTTTAAACGCGTTGGGAATTAACACAAGACATTTATAACACAAGGCTGAGCTTCACACACATCTGCAGCAACACGCCTGACTGTAAATCAGCTGCTATGAAAATATAACTCACCTCTTATCGGCGGAGATATCATATCAGTGCAGTAGTTGGAAATTTCTCCAGTGGTTGTAATAAATAGTTCGCGGTAAGGTACAGTAGGAAGCAGCAGGAATCACCCTGGCAGTCAGGAATTTCACAGTGGGCAGAGCTTCACGGGAAGACAGTGGGGTGCAGTAACACAACATGGCGGCAGGGGGCGTTTCATTACCCTGAGTTGGGTAATAACCAGTTACATTTACTTAAGTAACCTTTTGAGAACAAATTACTTTACTTTAACTTGAGTAATTTTATTATGAAGTATTTCTACTCTTACTTGAGTGAAATTTCTGGATTTTCTACCCACTGAATGAAAAACAAACATGTTTTAACCTAAAATACACCAGAGACAGACACATGCCTGCAGTTTTTAAGGTTTTATAAGTTTTATGTTTCATTTACCTTAATTATACTTTTTGTAATTATGCCATTTAAATGAATTATTTAGATTTTGGTCTTTAAAATAACATAATTTCCACATAACTTTACATTTTGGTCCGTTTGATTATGTAATTTTTAAACATTAAATGATTAAAGTTTTGATCAGTTGCTTCAGCAGCCTTTTTACCGAATACTTTTCTAATTTTACTTGAATAAAAATATGTTAAAATAGTGCTAGTCTTACTTGAGTGCAATATTTGGGTTCTTTGTCCACCTCTGAATTTTTTTTTACAGGATGTTATGTTACAAACACAAAATTTAAAGCGTTTTTGGGTGGATTTTAAGTGATGGATCAACATAAAAATAGACAATAATTGTGAAGAGGAAGGAAAACAATGATATTTAACATTTGTTACAAATAAAAATTAAAAAGTATGGTGCACTTTACTGTTAATCAAATAGAATGCATATGTTTATTAAAAAAAAAATCCAGTGACAAAAACTGGAATTGTTTTAAACTTAAAATTTAACCAAAGCATGAAAACCTTAAAACTAACTAATAAAAACTGAACAATAAGTAACAAATAATAAGTAATAAAAACTAGCAAACATACTCTAAAAACCACAACAAAATAAAACTAAACTATAATGCAAAGATGAATGCATTCCAAGGAACTGTATCTTAAGTGCAACAATCCACACGTATCATGTTTTCATGTTTTGGTCACAGTCCATGAGGCAGAATAAAGCAAATAGTTGACACTCGCTCCACAGCAGCACAACAAAGAGTTGAGTGATAACAATCTGGCTCGGACTCAGTGACTGAAAGAGACACAATGAAGCCAGCGAGGCCTTCAGGCAGCCTCTTAAAACTGAGCGCTAACAAATTAGTCTTTATTTTCCCTCCCCTGATAGTATTAAAACAGCAACCTTCTGCTCTGAATTCATGTTTGTGTCATTCAGAAGTTTTAAATGTACATAATTCATTTAGGTAGAAGTGATAAAATACACGGGTGAGTTTAGAAAGCTTTCTTTTTTGTACCAGCTACGACTGGATTAACCATTTGGAAGGACGATGGGGATTCTGACTTGGCCCAACATCATGTTTGCTTTGGGACATTACTTCTCTGCTTGACCCAGTTTAGTCTGGACTGTAAGTTTACTCACTCAGGGTTCTGATCCGTTTGCCTACTGGCCATTTTAAATGTGTTTAGTTTTGGTTGTTTCACAAATTAAAGGGATAAGATTGCTAACTGCCTGAGGGAAATGTGGCAGCTATCATTTAGAGCACCTGTGTCAAACTCGAGGTTCAGGGGCCAAATCTGGCGCGCTATAGCTTTTTATGTGGCCCTCTAGACTCCAAATTAGTTCCTCCAGGTTTTCAGAAATGTGCAAAATGTATGCAAAATCTACAGATTCCTGTTTGTTTTTCAGAGTTTACTTCAAATCTTTCTTAAAATTGGCCAAAAACGTTAGGTTTAAGTGACTGCTGCCTCAGTCTTACTTGATGTCAATTATAGTTTGTGGCCAATTTACAAAAGGCCACATTTAACATCATACTTCAGTGCAAATATCGTAAAAAATCCTTACAAATATTTCTAAATTAGCAACACAAAATCTGTGATTTTGATTAGAAAAGAAACAAAAAAAATCACAAAATCCTGGATGGATTTGTCAGCATGAAAAGATGTTTAATGTTGTTTAATTTTAAGAAACACTTACCGAATGCTGAAACAAGCAGCTGTTTATTGATATTTTCCCAATTTCATGGGTTTTATGAACACATTCTGGCACAACTGGCCCTTTAAGAACATTAAGAAAGTAGTTGTTTATTTTATTGAACACTGTATTCCACATGATTGTTTACAATTTTCTACTCATAATGAATTTGTATTTTGGGTGAGCGTACAGTTTCTGTTGTGAAGCTGTGCATTTATTGCACGATATTGGATTTTTGGTTGGTATCCGATATATCGATATCCTAAAACTCATTTAGCTGATAACCAATACCAATACTGAAATTTAACCAATGCTTGTACAATGGGCTGCTGATGGGGGTTTTTTTCTCTGTGGTTATTTCTCTTTTGTCCACCGATGTCTGATATTAAATTTTACAGCTAATATCAGCTGATACCGATACTATGCCGATAATATTGTGCACCCCTATTTAAAGGATTTATAATTTCCACTTTTTCAGTCGCTGTTTTGGCCATAAATTCTCCACTGCAAACAGGAGGTAAACTAAAAGATCTAAAAAAGTGACACAATTTAAAGATTATCAGGAATAGATTAGAAACAAAGTCACTAACATGAAAAACATCATGGATATCCCAACATCAGATAGTTCAGGAACTCTTAGTTTACACAGCAGGAAAATGATCCAAAACACACCAGTAATTCCTCAGAATGACAATAAATTGAAGGTTTTGGAATGGCCTAGTCAAAGTTCAGACTTAAAACAAATTAAGATGATGTAGCATTACTTTAATCTGACTATTTATGTCAATATTTTTGCTTGATTGCTGTACTTCTTGTTAGTAGACTAATTAAGCAGCTGTTTTTAGTAAACTTTTTTCTTTAGCTTTTTTTTTGCTGTTGTTAAATACTTTGCATCTGCCTAACTAAATCCTGAAGATTGTGCAAGAGTAGACTAGAAATCTGACGTTACTTAATTTCTCATATTTCTCTTATTCTTTATTCTGTCACAAAATAAACCAATCTCAGCCTGTTTATAAAACACAAGGCAACAGATGCCTAAAGCATTTACACGCCTGTATAAAAATCCATTTTTTCTCCTCCTCTGAAACGCCTCTTTACCATTATTCACAAGCAAACACTTCAATACATCTGAACTCCTGCAGCATAGTGGAGGTCATGACTGGAACATGACCCCTGACCTTCCATGTTTATATTCCCAAGAGGACACGCGTCTTACATAAAGTATGAGAGATTGACTTCCATATTAGAATTAATTTTGTGACTATTACAGGTTAGTCAGTTTTTTTGTCATGGTTCTTTAACCAAAAGTCCTTATTTGCGATATTGATATAAGCTTAAATGTTTGAATGTTTACTTCAAAGTTTTGTGCTGCAGGTTGTTCAGTAAAATTTAATAAATTTGTCTAATTCCAACCAATTATTTTAGCAACTTCTAGCTGTTTAACTCGCTTAACTTTCTCTTTAAAATTTGAGCAATCATTAACTTAGTAAAATCATATATTGCTATTTTATTAGCTCTGAAATGTATTTCAATTTAATTATTTTGAAGAGTCTTTTTAGCAGTTTATCCTGATTTTCTACTTAAACATTGATCATTTTTATAAAAAAATTGGTTGCAATTTAATTTATTTAAATGTCTTTTAGCTGTTAAACATATCAATTTGAAATAATTAAGTAAAATATGAGAAAATGTAAACATTTGAATATTTTTCAAAAACTGGCTTAAATATAACTACATTTATTAAATATCTTTACGTTCCTAAAGTTACACAATTTGAACTCAGAAACAGATTAAAATATACTGTGGAAATTAGGTAAATTGGCCAATTTTATTTGTTAACTTGTTACTCTTGTAACAATTTAGCAATTCTTCCCTATTTTCACAGTAAAGTTCAGTTATATTTGTGGAATATGTTTGCTTAGTTTATTATTTTTTTTAAGTGTTTAACAATAGAGGTTCTACATGAGTGTTGGCCACTGCTGCTTTACAAATGAATGCCAAAGGATGTTAGTTTAAGATTAGCGTGCCACCATGTGGCAAGAGTCCGCCATTGCATCAGAGGCGGATGACAGATCAAATTTTGATATGTGTCTTACAGTTTGACGTTTAGCTGTTATATTTTATCGTTTAAATGATCCCTTGTGTATTTTATATACATTTTATTTATTTTTAAAGAAAAAGGAGGATAACAGGGAAGCTCTCTCCCTATGTTTGAATCGATTAGCTGTAGTGACAGCTTGGAAAACTCGTTAGCAACTGAAAGGAAACGCGAGGCTCCGAGGCACGAGCGACGTCCAGAAGCGGGAGCGCGTGCTGTCACTTTTCAGGCGGGAAGCGCGCGCAGATGGCTCGTGTTGAGATAGCGAGGCGCTGCCGACCCGCCCACCCCCCTCCGGAGATCAATTCGATTTGGTGTCCGGAAGATGGATGGATCCCCCCGCAACGACGTGGAGTTTATGAGTTTAGCGGGGTTTTTGGGTAAATAGGGGAGAAAAATGAAAGCGTGTAAAAATGAAGACGAAGTGGGAAGAGATGGAGTTTATGAGACCCCACGCAAACATGCAGAGGGAGGGGGTCCACAGCTGGTTTTCACATCACGATCCTGCACCGAATGCAGGGCCGAACCAAGCCTTTTTGGGGCCCTAAGCAGAATATCATTTTGCCCACCCCACCCCCCCCCCCCCCCCCCCCCCCCCCCCCCCACCCCCCCCACACCACCCACCCCCCC